>CAWUFW010021219.1:0-127377 GCA_963921515.1 Calotriton arnoldi
AGTTGCGTTAAACTAACTTTGCGGTAGTTATCACACGTTCGTGAGAATATGCCCCAAAGCCTTTAAATTTCAACGCAACAAGTTGGATTATGAGTGAGGGCGTGTGTTTACTTTTGCTAAAAAGTATGACTCGGTAAAAGCAGCAAATAAGGATGGTTCCCTCCCTAGGGTACAACCGAGCACAAGTGGCAATGCGCCGGTGTCTACCTCCACATCAGACCTTAGTTCGGCGCTAGAAAGCGAATCGGACAATGAACAAATAAGATCTGGCCACAGGTTGGGGTTTCAAAAGCCGTCCCTAACCCAAGAAGTGGATTATCTCCGTCAGGACAGGAGGCAAACGTTGCGTCCCCGTGCGCAAAATGCAAAAACAAACAAAGAAACAATCAAAAACGACGGGCGAAATGCCAGCAATACCTCCAGAGGCAAGCCAAACAGCAGGAAGCCAGCAAACAGCGGATGGAGGCGCAAGTAGGGATGCAGGCAACAAGCATGGACTCCCAAACAGTGATTAATTTGACAAATACAACACTAAGCGAAGATGAAAGAAAGATATTAGCTCTAGGACTGTCATTCAGCCGGGAATGTAATTTTGACTATGCCCAAACACGCATTGACATGTATAAATTTGTTCGCAAATTAAAACTATGAAAATACCATCTTACACAGGACACACACAATCGAAAGGCAATGGATGTACCATCAACGGAAATTGGTAGTCCCTCCGTATTAACAGCAGGGGATATCGAACTTTTGAAAAATCTTCAGCAACTCCATAACGAACATAATGCTGTTGAGTATGTAGCCAGTCAAGACAACCCGGAGTTGGGTGGAACAGTACGTACTACATTCAGAGCAAAGTCCACCTTTTGTCCAATCATGCTGCGGGATAACTTGGATTTATTTAATGACAAAGTCACATATGAATTGAAAAATCTTTATTCGTCTACAACACGAGCTCCGAAAAAGTACACCAAGCAGGACAATCTCTACTATCAATTAATGAAGAAATTACAAGCTGACGACAATATCATTATTCGCCAGTCCGGTAAAGGGGGCAACGTGGTGTTGTGGCCACGTGATCTCTATATGGAGGAAGCCCTCAAACACCTGAATGACAAGGATTGTTACAGAAGGAGCACCATGCAGGCAGTTAAAAGCTCATGGAATGATTTTTACATCAAACTCCTTGCATGGAAAACCGCAGGATTATTGAGCAATGACGAATTCAAATTCTTAAAGATTGATCATCCAGTTATCCCCATGTTGTACTTTATACCTAAGATCCATAAGGACCTGTCCAAACCACCGGGCAGGCCCATCATATCAGCTCGAGGTAGTTTGATGGAGAATACTTCTCGATATGTCGACTTCTTCCTCCAAGAGCACGTGAAGAAACTTTCGTCTTATATCCAAGACACTGGTGACTTTTTAAGAAAAATACGTGAAGTAAAGTGGGAGGCGGACTGTGTACTCATTAGGCCTGGGCGGTAAATTCCGTTCCGCTCGCGGAATTTGCGGAATTTGGGTAATTTTGCGTTCTGCGGAGAACGCGGAATTACCCAAAAATCCGCGATCCGCGGCTTCGCGGAATTATTTGCTTGTTCGCGCTTTTAAAATGCGTGTTCGCGAGATATTTCTCCCCGAGCACGCAAACAGCGTTCGCGAACAGGAAAAAAGCATCGCGAACGGGCGGAACAAGCAATTCCGCGTGTTCGCTGAATTTTTGCGTGCTCGCGGAGATTTTTTACCGTTTCGCGGAGCTTTGCGTAGCGCGACTACGCAAATTCCGCCCACCCCTAGTACTCATCTCCCTAGACGTCACGTCATTGTACACCAGCATACACCATCAAGACGGAGTCAAGGCTGTTGAGTATTACCTTAACACTAGATCTATGAACCTGTACATGCATAACAGAATGTTGATCACTGTTAAACCTGGCATCATTGGCGCGGGTCTCCCTTCCTCTTTTCGCTTCTTACCTTTTATGTTGGCTGGATTTAGATGCTCTGGGCGCTGTGCCACTGCCAATCAGTGACACAGCGCGAATGCTCCCTGTGTAAAGATAACTGTATGAATGGGGTTAACCATAATTGGCTCCTTTGGTTTACCTGTCAGCCCCTAGTATCAGTGCACTGTGTGTGCCCAGGGCTGGTAGACCAAATACTGCTGGTGGGCCTGCAGCGCTGATTTGCGCTACCCACCGAAGCAGCTTTTAAAGTATATCTCTGTAGCATGTTCTAATAGCGAGTTACCCTCCATTTCACTGTTTACTATTGTGAGGCTATCCGTTCTCATAGGCCAGAATGGGCAGGCTGAGTATTACATGCCCTAATCCTACCTGCCCCCAGGAACCTGATAGGAACGTCGAATTTGATATGTCTAAGCTCAGAACATCGAGATGCATCTTTTAGTAAGGATTATTAGCGTAGCCCGTGTTCAAAAATGCCTCTACTAGAAACGAGGTATTTTCTGGCCTAAGCTTTCCTGTAGGCTTTGCTAGTGTGTGTATTGGTCGTCTGGTTTTTGAGCAGCAGGGCCAGCTGGGTCAGACCTGGCTGGAGAGAGAGATCGGCATTTAGAGTATGGGAAGGGGTGACTCTTTGATCTGAGCAGGGCCGTGCCTGGCAAGGTGAATGATGGCTCCGCCTCCCACTGGGCATCTGATAGCAGACCTCCAGATTCTCAAAGGGCAGGATGTCGCCTCGTAAACCAAGTGCTCCCCGACCCCACCGAACTAGTTCTGGCTGGATGCAGTGATTTGTGACTGCAGAGAACAAAGACTTTTTAGGTATAAAACGCTGCGCTGAAACCTTGTTCAAGGGTGTTCCTTCTGGATGTCAAGACGAAACTCTGTCCGAGTGAACAGAGGAAAGGACTTTGAAACTTTCACCAACCTTGCTGAAGAAACTACCCAAGGGCCTGAATTGAGAGCACCTCCTGCTGAAGTCTCAGGGGCATTAGACTTCACCCCGTCAGCCGTCTGAATTCCTGTGCTAGGGATTCTACTTGCAGGTGAGGCCTCCGTCGAGTAATCCGGAACCTCTAGTTCTACAGTGAGGAACGTGGACTGGTAACCCTTGTTAACTCTCTGTGTGGGCCGCCGCAGCTTTGAGAGAGCTGCAGCCGCTGAGTGCCCGCCTTAATTTGAACCTTCAGAACCTTCGCTGAATCTGTGTGGGCCGCCGCACCTAAGAGAGAGCTGCCGCCGCTGAGCGCCCGCCTTAATTTGAATCTTCAGAACCTTCGCTGAATCTGTGTGGGCCGCCGCAGCTAAGAGAGAGCTGTGGCCGCTGAGTGCCCGCCGTTGTGCCAGCCTGGTCGAGATCATCCTTTGTCCTGTGGGCTGCCGCAGCTAAGAGAGAGCTGTCGCCGCTGAGTGCCCGCACTTGTGTCAGCTGTGCATCATCGTGATTTGTCCTGTGGGCCGCCGCAGCTAAGAGATAGCTGTTGCCGCTGAGTGCCCGCACTTGTGTCAGCTGTGCATCATCGTGATTTGTCCTGTGGTCCGCCGCAGCTAAGAGAGAGCTGTTGCCGCTGAGTGCCCGCACTTGTGTCAGCTTTGCATCATCATGATTTGTCCTGTGAGCCGCCGCAGCTAAGAGAGAGCTGCTGCCGCTGAGTGCTCGCACCTTTGCTAACTTTGCATCATCGTGATTTGTCCTGTGAGCCGCCGCAGCTAAGAGAGAGCTGCTGCCGCGGAGTGCTCGCACCTTTGCCAACTTTGCATCCTTGTGATTTTTCCTGTGGGCCGCCGCAGCTAAGAGAGAGCTGCTGCCGCTGAGTGCTCGCACCTTTGCCGACTTTGCACCATTGTGGTTTGTCCTGTGGGCCGCCGCAGCTAAGAGAGAGCTGCTGCCGCTGAGTGCTCGCACCTTTGCCAACTTTGCATCACTGTGATTTGTCCTGTGAGTCGCCGCAGCTAGGAGAGAGCTGCTGCCGCTGTGAGCCCACCATGGAGCTGCACGACGAGAGTCATCGCCACCACCAGCCTAGGCCGCCGCAGCCGCGTGCCGCTGCCGCTGGGAGCCCGCCTGTCCCCGAGTGCCCGAATCATTGTGAGTGCACGTTGCGGACCACTGCAGTCGAGAACTGTGGTCGCTGGGAGTCCGCCTGTCACCGTCTCCGCTTCTTCGAGAAGCTACGTGCTGTGTCCCCGTCCAACGGCAGGTATCTGGTGCGCAACGGGTCGCATAGACCCAGGCCTTGAACTCAGTCAGTGCCACGTTCTGGTGAATACGTATTGCCTTTTTAAGTCCCTACTGATTTACGTGCATTGTGACTGGTTAAAACGCTTTTGAGAGTCTTGTACTAAACCTTAGATAAAGATACTATCTTTCTATACCTACTTGAGTTGTGTCCTTTTGTGGTGTTGTTACTGCCTTATTGTGCATGGTCATAAATGCTTCACACACTGCCTCTGAGATAGGCCTAACTGCTCGTGCTACGTTACCACAGGGTTGAGCAGGGGTTATCAAAGGGGGTAGCTCACTTGCCCTGACTTGGGAAGAAGGGTCCCTATTTGGACATTGGCGCCAGCCATGGCCAACTAGCGACCCCCATTTCTAACAATCACCATGATTTTAACCTGTCTAGAAAAAAAATTCTTTCTTTTCCAAAATGAAGTTTTCCACCAGACTAGAGGAGTTGCCATGGGGGATTTTTTTTCACCAAGCTACTCTTGCTTACATATGGGGCTATGGGAGGAACAGGTCCTCATGGCGACATATGCTGATGTTGTATTGAAGCACGTTTTATGTTGGTACAGGTATATCGACGATTTGTTCCTAATTTGGAAAGGCACAGAGGATAGTGCCCGACACTTTATAGAACAGATTAATGTCAACAGCCTCAATTTAGAATTCATGGCTCAGATGAGTAAGGAGTCGAGGGAACACCGTACTGCATGCTTCTAGTCACCATCCTAAGCATCTTATCCACAGCATTCCCTACGGGGAAATTCTGTGGATACGTAGAATTTGCTGTACAGACATTGATTGTGTTGAGGCCCAATGTGAAAGTAGAGATAGATTCTTAGCCAGGGGTTACTCTGAAGCGGTGCTCAAAAATGCTATTCACAAGACCAGTAGAATAGACAGGTCAGTGGCATTAGCAAACAGGATAATTTCTGAAGCACCTAATCGTGATCAAGCTGATCAACCAACACGATTAATTTTGACATTCAATCAACAACTTAAAACCCTGCGCAGCATTGTGAATAAGAATCGGGCCTTGATACAAAACGATCCAATACTAGGAGGCCAACTTACTAAAACCCCAAATATCACCTTTAGAAAGGCTCGTTCAATGAGCAATTCGCTGGTGAGTAGTAGTCCAGAGGTTAGATCCACCAAAACCTGGCTCAGTGCTAGGAAGGTTTTTTTTAGATGCACTACATGTAGGGCTTGCAAATATGGGATCACAAGTCCACATATGTAACTCCTTTCAAACCCAAGCCAGTGCCCATCACCAAAATGCTCAATTGCAAAACTGAGTATGCAGTGTATGTGCTGGAGTGTTCATGTGTCCTGCAGTACGTTGGAAGTACTAAGTTGCAGGTCCACAAACGAATACTCCAGCACATTAGGGCTATCACCAACAATAATGTGACCTACCCGGTAGCCAGACACTTTAAAGACTCCCACAGTAACAAATTGGAGAATCTCAAATATTTTGTCGTGGACGCAGTCCTCCCGCTGAGAAGGGGAGGTAACCGGGAAGCACTGCTCAGGAGACTTGAAACCAGGTACATACTGGAGTTGGACAGCAAAACTCCACATGGCCTTAACTCCAGTGAGGATTTTTTCACCTGTCTCTAACTGTTCTGATCTTCATATCTATATAGCTGGCAGAACTGCTGCTCCAGATATTGTTTTTAGCTTTCACGTACTGTATAGAAATGTTCACATATGCACTTTATAAATCACGGCTGTGATTTATTAGGATGATAGCATTTGTACTGTTGGCACTAGCACGTTATGTATTAGTCGTAGGAGGTAATCAGGGCCCACTGGGGCAGCATTGATCTAATTACTGCATACAAATTTAAAAACAAACATTATAGGTGAGCAGTATTTATACTGAAGAGTCAAATAGAGGCGCAAGAGCTTAATTAACTGATTTTGACATGATTTTAGAATGATGCATTTTGCTTCTACTGTTACATGTCGGTTTTCAGTGATGTTTTTTAGCTCTTTTAGCATTGACTGAATTTTAGTGATGCTATGCCTTTTAAATATTTATGTATTCATAAGTATTTATTTATTCTGTTTTTTATCTGATGAATTTATTCTTTGAAATTATCGTGTATTTATACAGTGATTTTAAACAGGATAAACAGGATGAACATGCAGATTACGATTGACCGTTCTTTTATGTCTATGATTACCTTTGAACTCTGTCATGTGTTCAGCACTTGCACTTTAAAAAGGTGAAAGCACTCCACATGCGCATCATGTGATCAAGGCCTCTCGTAGGTCGAAACGCGTAATGGCGGTGGTGCAGGGCGTTCTTCAATAAACTTAATTGCACCAAACAACGGGTCTGCATTCGTCTGTTGCACAATTTTGGATTTGTGGCGAAGCAAGGAGAAATATATATATATATATATATCCACATTTCTCGCCGTAATCCTTTTGCCAAAGAACGAGTGCAGACCGCAGATAAGTGCAGGTATTTTTTAATTTATTTGAGCTACATCTGCCATGACGCGTTTCTGCCGTTACCGGCCTTGATCACATGACTGTTTTTCAGTTGACTATATCTTTGGTGCCGGTTTGATGAATCTTCACAAACTTTTCCCCAAAAATTTGACACTCGTGTCTGTTTGTGTCTGGAAAGTTTCGGGGTGGCCTGTCTACTGGGGGCTCAGAAAAAGGGGGGGGTCCCAAATCGCGTTTTCCCCATGTTCCTTTCCATGGAAATTTAGGCACAGCTACAGTCAGAACTGCTAATCGGAATTACTCCAAATTTGGCAGACAGGTTGCTGTTGGTCCAGAAAGCGACCTTTTTGTTAAATAGTGTAAATTTGTTCAGTAGTTGCAGCGAAATGTAAAGATTTTTTAGATATACAACTGTGACCGTGGTGGATCTGCGACCCCTCCAGATCTTGCGCCAGAGATCTGATTGGCTGCTAACACTTCAAACCCGGTTGGACTGAGTCACAAGACAAAAGGTAAAAAAAGGTTAAAAAAAAGAGAAAAGGGGGCAAGGGTAAAAACACCCTGACCCCCTAGGCCTCTTAACTTTTCCGTTGGGAGTCATGCTGGATCCGTGACTCCTGCCAAAATGTTTTTAAATAAAACAAGCGTGGGCTCCCACACTTCATTTCATCTAGGTTTCCTGGTGGGCCAGGTTTGGGGCCAAGCTTAAATAATGATGCAGGGGACCGCCACCTCCTCAGGGCTAGAGATATTGAAATGCATGGGGGCCACTTGGCCCCCCGCAGCCCCAGGGACTGCCACCTTTCCGGGGCTAGATTTAATATTCAATATAAAAGTGGGGGGGCTCCTGCGCCCCCCTCGCAGCCCCAGGGATCACCACCTCCCCGGGGCACACTGTTTATTTTTTTCAAGTAACGTGAGGGAGGTCGTAGGGCCTACCCCACTGTCCTTGGGATCGCCACCTCCCCGGGGCACAAATGTAATAATTAAGGGGGTCCATTGAGGACCCCTACCCCGGGACCACCACCTCTCTGGGGCAAATTTAAAGAAAGGAGGGGAGCTGCACAGCCCTACATGGCCCTAGCGACCGCCACCACCCAGGGCCGGCTCTAGCAATGTCCCGGGGTGCCCACTCCCGGGACATTGCAGTTTGCTATGCACCCGCCAAGCCATAGCCACACTGCTCTGCTTCATGGAAGCAAGAGCATTAAAAATGCTTTCGCTTGCACGAAGCAAAACAGAATTGCTTTTGGGCAGAGGGAGCAGCCTGTTAGCAGCTCCCTCTGTCCAAAAGCAATGCTGGCTCCTGCAGGAGGCGGAGAGCTGGCAGGGACTGCGGAGGCCTTCAGGCTTCCCCCGTGGTTCCCAACTGAAAAAAACTGGGTGCCTTGGGTGGGACCAGGCCACCCAGTAGTGTGGCTAGGCCCCAGGGAATGGGGTCCCCGGGGCCTCAATTGGCCCAGGAGGGGAGGTGTGCAGCAACCCTCACATATATAAAAAAACTTTAATTTTTCTTAGAAAAAGGGCAGGCCCCGGGGGATGGGGTCCCCAGCGCCTAAATCGGCCCAGGGAAGGGAGGCCACGTGGTCCCCTTCCTTTATTACATTCTTTTAAAAGGAAAAAAATGAAAAGCCGAGTCCCGGAGGTTGGGGTTACTGGGGTCATATTTGGCCCAGGGAGGGAGGCTACGCAGCCCCCTTCCATTAAAAAATATATTTATTAATAAAAAAAACTCCAGCAAGTCGCCGGAGGCCACGCCCCCTTCACCACCACTCTGTAAACACGCCTCCTGGTGCAGTGGTGGTTGAGGAATGAAGTCCCCTTGAAGGCTGAGGGTCTTTGGGGGGCCAACAAACCCTCTTGTTACCTCCACTAAGTCCAAGACAGTGGGATTGCTGAGAGGAATTGGGGGCCATGCTCCCTTTCTCCACCACTCTGCAAACGTGCCTCCTGGCATGCTTCTGGTTTGGGGAATCAATTCCACTTTACTCCTGAGGGCCTCAGGACTAAAGTGGACTACTTCCCCAACCAGTAGTGCGCCAGGAGGCACGTTTGCAGACTGGTAGAGAAGGGGCATGGCCTCTGACAACCTCTCAGCAATCCAGCTGGGTCATCTTACTGGAGGTGACTGAAGGGGTAGTTGGCCCCAAGGACCCTCAAGAGCCAAGGGGGCTTCATCTTCCAACCAGGAGTGTGCCAGGAGGCACGCTTGCAGAGTGGTGGAGAAAGGGGTCATGCCACCAAATACCTCTCAGCAAACCCACTGTGTGGGACTTACTGGAGTTAACAGGAGGGGTTGTTGGCCCCCAAAGACCCCATGAAGCCAAGGGGACTTCATCCCCCAACTAGTAGTGTCCCAGGAGGCACGTTGCACAGTGGTGGAGAAAGGGGGCGTGACCTCTGACAACTTCTCAGCAATCCTGCTGTGTGGAACTGACTGGTGGTAACAGGAGGGGTAGTTGGCTCCCAAGGACATCCTTGGGGGCCAACTATCCCTCTTGTTACCTCCTGTAAGTCCAACACAGCCGGATTGCTAAGAGGTCTTCAGAGGCTATGACCCTTTCTCCACAACTCTGCAAACGCAGCTCATGATGCACTACTGGTTGGGGGATAAAGTTCACATTACTCCTGAAAGACCTTGGGGGCCAAGAAGCCCTCCTAGTAAATCCTATAACTCCTACACAGTGGGATTCCTGAGAGCTGGTCAGAGGCCCAGCCCCCTTTCTCCACCACTCTGCAAACGTGACTACTAGTGAAAAACCATACAAATTCACTGAAAAAACCAATGGTTACAGGGACTCTATAGTTAGGAATTACCATTTAAAAACCTTAGAAATTCACTGAAAAAAACAAAGGTTAGAGGGATGTTATAGTTAGGAATTGGAATTTAAAAAACAACTTAGAAATTCACTGAAAAAACCAAAGGTTACAGAGACGTTATAGTTAGGCTCATCAGTGATGTCACTGACCATTTCATGAGTGATGTAATAAGTGAAGTCATAAGCAGTGCATTGAGGGGGTGCGAGTTCTAGATAGCTCACTAACTATAACAGCTGAATTTTACTGGTATTGTATGAGTGAAACCTTAGCCTAACTATAACTTCTCCGTAACCTTTGGTTTTTTCAGTGAATTTCTACGTTTTTTAAAATTCCAGTTCCTAACTATAAAAATGTCTGTGTAGCCTTTGGTTTTTTCAGTGAATATATATATATATATATATTCACTGAAAAAACCATAGGTTTTAGGGACAGTTATAGTTAGTTGGACATTTCACTCGTACAAAACCATAGAAATTCCCCCGTTATAGTTAGTTCAGCTAACTATAACTCGCGCCCCCGCAATGCACTGATGATGACGTAACATATTACATCACTCATGACATGGTCAGTGACATCACTGATGACATCACTGATGACATCTCAAATGACATCACTGATGACATCATCCAGTGACTGTGTGTTTCTGTAAAGTTTAAATATGTTTAATATATATAGGGAAAGGCGTATTGAAGAATGAGTGGGTGTATAAGTGTCTGAATGGATGATTTAGTACATGAGTGACTGACTCTACAAGTGAGTGATTAAATGTATCTTACTGAATGCATGGGTTAGTGACTAAACTGTGTGAATGTCTGTATCCGTCTGTCTGAAGTGATTGAAGGAACCTCTTGGTTACAAACACACAAAGGGTTTTATAAATGTAAGAGCTGCAAAGCCTGTCAATTAGGGTGCAATACCTTAACTTACACAACACCATTTAGCCCTACAAAACATACTATCTCCAAACTCCTCACCTGTAAAAAGGAATTTGCTGTGTACATATTGTCTTGCCCATGTGGGCTTCGATATGTTGGTAGTACTAAATTACCTGTTCACAAAAGGATACTCCAGCATATGAGGGCCATCACAAACCAGGATAATACTTATCCTGTGGCTCGTCATTTTAAAGACAAACATGGAGCCGACACACAACATCTACGATACTATGTGATTGACTCCGTACCAGCTAGCAGGAGAGGGGGTGACCGAGAATCAAAATTAAGAAAACTGGAAACTAAATACATACTAGAACTAGATTCTAAATACCCGGGAGGCCTCAATATCACGGAGGATCTTCATACCTGCCTCTATTAGATGTAAAACACTAGCCCCCCAGGTACCTACAGTTAGGACCACAGAGCTGAGTTGCAGAGAGGCGTTCCGAGGCCACGCACCTTTTTTCACCTCTCTGCAACGCAACTCTGTTGTGCTTACTGAAGGTACCTGGTGGGCTAGTTGGCCCCCAGGGTCCCTCAGGATTCAAAGGGAATTAATTCCCCAACTTAAAACGCACCACAGGGCGTGTTTGCGCACATGTCACCTGAGGCCCGCACCCTCCCTTCACCACTGTGCAAACGCGCCCCATGGTGCATTTTAAGTTGGGGGATTAGGTCACCTTGAATCCTGAGGATCCCTGGGGCCCAACTAGCCCACTAGGTACTTCCAGTAAGCACCACAGGCCTGCGTTGCAACGCCTGTAACAAATTGTGCAGTTGTGTTTAGGTAGTGAAGAGGGTCGTGCTGGGGGTAGTGTTTTAGGGTTTAGGGTAGTGCAGTGGTGTTTGTGTAGTATAGGGGGTCATGCTGGGGGTAGATTTAGGGTTTAGGGTAGTGCAGTGGTGTTTGGGTAGTGTAGGGAGTCGTGCTGGGGGAGTGTTTTAGGGTTTAGGGTAGTGCAGTGGTGTTTGGGTAGTGTAGGGGGTCGTGCTGGGGGTAGTGTTTTAGGGTTTAGGGTAGTGCAGTGGTGTTCGGGTAGTGTAGGGGGTCATGCTGGGGGTAGTGTTCTAGGGTTTAGGGCAGTGCAGTGGTGTTTGGGCAGTGTAGGTGGTAATGCTGGGGGTGGTGTTTTAGGGTTTAGGGTAGTGCAGTGGTGTTTGTGTAGTGTAGGGGGTAGTGTTTTAGGGTTTAGGGTAGTGCAGTGGTGTTTGTGTAGTGTAGGAGGTCGTGTTTTAGGGTTTAGGGTAGTGCAGTGGTATTTGGGTAGTGTAGGGGGTCGTGCTGGGGGTAGGGATTTAGGGTAGTGCAGTGGTGTTTGGGTAGTGTAGGGGTACTGCTGGGGTTAGTTTTTTAGGGTATAGGGTAGTGCAGTGGTGTTTGTGTAGTGTAGGGGGTAGTGTTTTAGGGTTTAGGGTAGTGCAGTGGTGTTTGTGTAGTGTAGGAGGTCGTATTTTAGGGTTTAGGGTAGTGCAGTGGTCTTTGGGTAGTGTAGGGAGTCGTGCGGGGGCTAGTGTTTTAGGGTTTAGGGTAGTGTAGGGGGTCATGCGGGGGGTAGTGTTTTAGGGATTAGGGTAGTGCATTGGTATTTGGGTAGTGTAGGGGGTCGTGCTGGGGGGAGTGTTTTGGGGTTTAGGGCAGTGCAGTGGTGTTCGGGTAGTGTAGGGGGTCATGCTGGGGGAGTGTTTTAGGGTTTAGGGCAGTGCAGTGGTGTTCGGGTAGTGTAGGGGGTCGTGCTGGGGGAGTGTTTGAGGGTTTAGGGCAGTGCAGTCGTGTTCGGGTAGTGTAGGGGGTTGTGCTTGGGGTAGTATTTTAGGGTTTAGGGTAGTGCAGTGGTGTTCGGGTAGTGTAGGGGGTCATGCTGGGGGTAGTGTTCTAGGGTTTAGGGCAGTGCAGTGGTGTTTGGGCAGTGTAGGGGGTAATGCTGGGGGTGGTGTTTTAGGGTTTAGGGCAGTGCAGTGGTGTTCGGGCAGTGTAGGGGGTCGTGCTGGGGGTGGTGTTTCAGGGTTTAGGGCAGTGCAGTGGTGTTCGGGCAGTGTAGGGGTGGTGTTTCAGTGCTTAGGGTAGTGCAGTGGTGTTCGGGCAGTGTAGGGGTCGTGCAGGGGGTGGTGTTTCAGGGTTTAGGGCAGTGGTGTTCGGGCAGTGTAGGGGGTCGTGCTGGGGGTGGTGTTTCAGGGTTTGGGGCAGTGCAGTGGTGTTCGAGCAGTAAAGGGGGTCGTGCTGGGGGTGGTATTTCAGGGTTTAGGGCAGTGCAGTGGTGTTCGGGCGGTGTAGGGGGCGGTGCAGGGGGTGGTGTTTCAGGGTTTAGGGCAGTACAGTGGTGTTCGGCAGTGTAGGGGGTGGTGTTTCAGGGTTTAGGGCAGTGCAGTGGTGTTCGGGCAGTGTAGGGGGTCATGCAGGGGGTGGTGTTTCAGGGTTTAGGGCAGTGCAGTTGTGTTCAGGCAGTGTAGGGGGTCGTGCTGGGGCTGGTGTTTCAGGGTTTAGGGCAGTACAGTGGTGTTCGGGCAGTGTAGGGGGTCGTGCTGGGGCTGGTATTTCAGGGTTTAGGGCTGTGCAGTGGTGTTCGGGCAGTGTAGGGGGTTGGGCTGGGGCTGGTGTTTCAGGGTTTAGGGCAGTGCAGTGGTGTTCGGGCAGTGTAGGTGGTCATGCTGGGGCTGGTGTTTCAGGGTTTAGGGCAGTGCAGTGGTGTTCGGGCAGTGTAGGGGGTCTTGCTGGGGCTGGTGTTTCAGAGTCTAGGGCAGTGCAGTGGTGTTCGGGCAGTGTAGGGGGTCTTGCTGGGGCTGGTGTTTCAGGGTTTAGGGCAGTGCAGTGGTGTTCAGGCAGTGTAGGGGGTCGTGCTGGGGCTAGTGTTTCTGGATTTAGGGCAGAGCAATGGTGTTCAGGCAGTGTAGGGGGTTTTGCTGGAGGTGGTGTTTCAGGGTTTAGGGCAGTGCAGTGGTGTTCGTGCAGTGTAGGGGGTGGTGTTTCAGGGTTTAGGGCAGTGGTGTTCAGGCAGTGTAGGGGGTCTTGCTGGGGTTGATGTTTCAGGGTTTAGGGCAGTGCAGTGGTGTTTGGGCAGTGTAGGGGGTCGTGCTGGGGGTGGTGTTTCAGGGTTTAGGGCAGTGCAGTGGTGTTCCGGCAGTGTAGGAGGTCGTGCAGGGGGTGGTGTTTCAGGGTTTAGGGCAGTGCAGTGGTGTTCGGGCAGTGTAGGGGGTCGTGCTGGGGGTGGTGTTTCAGGGTTTAGGGCAGTGCAGTGGTGTTCGGGCAGTGTAGGGTGTCGTGCTGAGGGGTGGTGTTTCAGGGTTTAGGGCAGTGCAGTGGTGTTCGGGCAGTGTAGGGGGTCATGCAGGGGTGGTGTTTCAGGATTTAGGGCAGTGCAGTGCTGTTTGGGCAGTGTAGGGGGTCGTGCAGGGGGTGGTGTTTCAGGGTTTAGGGCAGTGCAGTGGTGTTCGGCCAGTGTAGGTGGTCTTGCTGGGGGTGGTGTTTCAGGGTTTAGGGCAGTGCAGTGGTGTTCGGGCAGTGTAGGGGGTCTTGCTGGGGCTGGTGTTTCAGGGTTTAGGGCAGTGCAGTGGTGTTCGGGCAGTGTAGGGGGTCTTGCTGGGGCTGGTGTTTCAGGGTTTAGGGCAGTGCAGTGGTGTTCGGGCAGTGTAGGGGGTCGTGCTGGGGCTGGTGTTTGAGGGTTTAGGGTAGTGCAGTGGTGTTCAGGCAGTGTAGGGGGTCGTGCTGGGGCTGGTGTTTCAGGGTTTAGGGCAGTGCAGTGGTTTTCGGGCAGTGTAGGCGGTCGTGCTGGGGCTGGTGTTTCAGGGTTTAGGGCAGTGCAGTGGTGTTCGGGCAGTGTACGGGGTTGTGCTGGGGCTGGTGTTTCAGGGTTTAGGGCAGGGCAGTGGTGGTCGGGCAGTGTAGGGGGTCGTGCTGGGGGTGGTGTTTCAGGGTTTAGGGCAGTGCAGTGGTGTTCGGGCAGTGTAGGGGGTCGTGCTGGGGATGGTGTTTCATGGTTTAGGGCAGTGCAGTGGTGTTCGGGCAGTGTAGGGGGTCGTGCTGGGGGTGGTGTTTCAGGGTTTAGGGCAGTGCAGTGGTTTTCGGGCAGTGTAGGGGTCTTGCTGGGGTGGTGTTTCAGGGTTTAGGGCAGTGGTGTTCGGGCAGTGTAGGGGGTCTTGCTGGGGGTGAGGTTTCAGGGTTTAGGGCAGTGGTGTTCGGGCAGTGTAGGGGGTCTTGCTGGGGGTAGTGTTTCGGGGTTTAGGGCAGTGCAGTGGTGTTCGTGCAGTGTAGGGGGTCATGCTGGGGGTGGTGTTTCAGGGTTTAGGGCAGTGCAGTGGTGTTCGGGCAGTGTAGGGGATCGTGCAGGGGGTGGTGTTTCAGGGTTTAGGGCAGTGCAGTGGTGTTCGGGCACTGTAGGGGGTCGTGCTGGGGGTGGTGTTTCAGGGTTTAGGGCAGTGCAGTGGTGTTCGGGCAGTGTAGGGGGTCGTGCAGGGGGTGGTGTTTCAGGGTTTAGGGCGGTGCAGTGGTGTTCGGGCAGTGTAGGGGGTCTTGCTGGGGGTGGTGTTTCAGGGTTTAGGGCAGTGGTGTTCGGACAGTGTAGGGGGTCTTGCTGGGGGTGATGTTTCAGGGTTTAAGGCAGTGCAGTGGTGTTAGGGCAGTGTAGGGGGTCTTGCTGGTGGTAGTGTTTCAGGGTTTAGGGCAGTGCAGTGGTGTTCGTGCAGTGTAAGGGTTCGTGCTGGGGATGGTGTTTCAGGGTTTAGGGCAGTGCAGTAGTGTTCGTGCAGTGTAGGGGTCGTGCAGGGGGTGGTGTTTCAGGGTTTAGGGCAGTGCAGTGGTGTTCGGGCAGTGTAGGGGGTCGTGCTGGGGGTGGTGTTTCAGGGTTTAGGGCAGTGCAGTGGTGTTCGGGCAGTGTAGGGGGTCATGCTGGGGGTGGTGTTTCAGGGTTTAGGGCAGTGGTGTTCGGGCAGTGTAGGGGGTCTTGCTGGGGGTGATTGTAGGAAGGTGGAATCTGACTATATGGTTGCCCCCACTTTTTTCCTGGTGTTTTGCTGGTTTATGACTTAGTTGGACTGGGACCCTGCTATTCAGGGCCCCAGTCTATCTGCTCTCTCTAAACGACATGGAGTGCACTCTAGGTGCACTAGTGATTGGATACTGTGGTGCCTTATGAGTCCCTAGTATATGGTACCTTAGGTACCAAGGGCATAGGTACTTCACAGGCCTACCAGGGGCTGCAGCATGTATTATGCCACCCCTGGGAAGCAGTCTAAATCTGACACCACAGGCCTGCTACTGCAGCCTGGGTGAGGTGGTGCTAGCACCCCTCACTGAGATATAGGTTTCCTATATCTCTCCTGCACACACATATAAACCTATCAGTCACCCCTAAGGCAGGCCCTATCAATCCTGAGGGCAGGGTGCTTGGCTTCTATGTGAGGGGGTGCCTCTGCCTGAGCAGGGCCCCTCTGCAGCTCTCAGAGTCTATTCTCTGGTGCTGTTTGTGGATGCGGTTAAACCATATACTATTAAGTGCATTATATCCTCGCGGTAAATGCTAACTTTGGAATGGCTGCATCAAAACATGTCGTGTTTGGTGTCAAACATCTTGGAATACTACCCCCGCCAATCTTGGCGGCGGGGGTAGCATTCCACCCTTCTAGAGGGATAAGACATGTACCTGCTGTGGAAACGCGGTAGAATCCTAAAGGGCCCTGGCATCACAAAATGGATGCCACCAGTCACAGACACTGGGCTGCCCTCCTGCTGATGACCGAAACTCGCAGTGGAGGAAGCCCAACAATAGGCATCCTGTCACAGGGAGGTGTAACCACCTCCCAGACAGGGTTTAGTGTATTGGGGCTGGGTGGGTGCACTCTTAGAGTGCTTTGAAGTCCTGCACTGGGGGAGCAGAAGGCTCCTCTGTGCATATGCCAGTTCAAACCAGCTCAGGGGCTACCTGCCCCTGCTCTGGCGCGAAACTGGACAAAGGGAAGTGGGTGTAGCCACCCCTCCCTTGACCCTCCCATAGGTGGGGTCATAGAGCTAGTCCATCCCCTCTTTTTAGTATAAGAGGGGGAACCTTGCCATTGCAAAGCAGATAACCCCTGGACGACGCTCTACAGAAGAATCCTGGCCCTTCGACGTTCCACTACCTTTGGAAGACAGAAGAATCTCCCTTGGAGTCAAGGAGTGACTCCCTGCTTGGCAGGCACCAAAAACGACAACGACGGTCGCAAACTACACCGCTCCCGCCGGAGTCCGAAGTCCCTGCAGCCCAGGAAGTGGATTTCCTGACCTCTCCCAGGCCATCGTGAGTCCCCAGCGAAGCTGAGGCAAGTGGACCCCACGAGTAACGAGGAACCGCGACCCCTGGGTACCGTGCACTATTGTCAAGTGCAACCCCTTCACAACGTTCTACGAACCTGTGCTTTGGACCACGTGTGGTCCCGACCTCCAGCAGGAATCCCTCCGCAGATCAGAGGCCTACACCATCCCGAGTGACCGTGGGCCCCTGTTGAGTGATTCCGCCCGAGGTGTCTTTGCGATCCCTTGCCCGCTGGCTTGTGGGTCCCCAGAAGACTTCTTAAAGAAACCAAAGAGCTCCCCTGGTTGCTCCAGGCCTGCCCTGACTTACCCTCGCTGGGTGAGTTCCACAGACCTTGCTGGTCTGCGCCATCAACTTTTCTTTATCTCCCCGAGACTTGCGGCTGCCAAGGCTTGTTGGCTCTGATCGAGTTGCCGACACCGCAGTCAGCTGCAGACGTCGAGGGACACACCGAATCCAGCTCCTGGTCATCGTCGACGCCTCCTGGACCACGTGGCTGAAGAGTCAAGGCACCCGCAACCGACCTGAATCACTCGACGACGGTGGGCATCCATCTTCCTTGCCCCGAGTCACTGCCAAGTGACTTTGAACACTGTCCCCTCTGCTTTCAGGTCATCCTTCTTCAGAATCCAGGCTTGGATTCCACCGGACACTTCTTCAGCTCCCGCAAGCAGCAAGTCTTCTTTGTTCGCCATTGAAAACGACGCCGCGACCCGACACCAAAGGACACCTGTGCACCCGGCTTCCCTGGGTGAGGTAACTCCAGCACTACGGTGCTCCTGTGGGTGTGGGCCCTAGAACGACTTACCCTGTAAGTGACTTGCTTGTAGGTTCTATAGAAGTATCCTAAAACTCTTTATTTCCAACCGCGACTTGCCCCATTGAAGTCAACGGCGATCCGCGCCTGTGTATCTACACTGCACGCGTCCCCCGTGGGTCCTTTACTTACCTGCCTTGGGTGGTTTCGTGAGGCCCCAGCACTTCTGAAGGCCCTAGGCCTTGTCTCCCTGCAAGTCGTTGTCCCTAAGTCTCTTACTTAGTATATGGTCTGGTACGCCCCTAGGGCCCCAGCCATATTTTGTGCTTAACTTATTGTGAAACGTTGATTTGTGCATATGTTTGTCTTCTAATCTCATAAAGAGATTAGTAGAGAGTTATTTAGAAATAAATACATATATATTTGATATATATACCTGTGTGGTGTCTTTTCATTTGGTGATTCAAGAGATTATATGGTAAAACAAGCTGCTTTACATTCCTCCGAGACTTAGCCTGAAGGCTGCTCTCCACAGCTACCACTAGGATAGCTTTCTTTAAAAGGTTGTCTTAAACCTATCTACCATAAGAGTCGATTTGCCCTGGTGCAAGGTGTCCACTTTAATTAGTGAACAGCATATACCAGGCCAACTTCTCACATTGGTGGGCAGCGTGTGGGATTCCAGCTTGCCATTGTTTTACCAGAAAATCTCTATTTGAATTACTAACTGAAAACCATTATAGGTACTCAAGGTACATATAAAGTCAAGCTTAGTATCAATAAGTTCTACTGAACTTAGAGCTGGGTGCCAAGGGATAGCACACCCTTTCCACAGCTCAAGCTAGGATCAGTAGGCCACAAACTAGTGTAGGTAGTACAACACTGCACAACACTAGAATGTCCTTAAGGGGTGGACCCAGTGGATCCACTCAGCCTCAGTATAAGGACATGGCTTTCTCTGACTTGAGAGCCATGTGTGTTGAAAGACACCTGAAGCTAGGACAGAGTCCCTCAACACTTCACCTGATAGATCTGCTGACAGCAGATGACCTTAGATTGGCTCTAGGAGCTAGGGGGTCTGAATCAGTGGGTGGGTCAGTCATAGTATCTGGGTCAGATGATGAAAATCAGAATGACCAAGACTCTGTGATTGAAGGGCCAGGCTTCAAGGGGCCTGAAAAGGACAGAGGAATTCTCCATAAGAGAACTGACAGAGAGGAGGAGAGGCACAGATCCCCTTCCAGGGAATCTGACCACTCTTATCACTCTGGCAGAGAATCTGTCCAGCAGAGGAACTCATACTTTCCCTTAAGAGAGACCTCCTCTGAGAGAAGGTGCAAACTGCTCCAGTATGAGGAAGCCAAAGTGGCCCTCAGAACCAAGCAGTTGGCACTGGATAGAGAAGCCCTGGAGATCCAGAGAGCTTCCAGAAGGGAGGGTTTAGAACCCCCTGGTGGCAGCAACAGTGTCCCTAGAGGCAGAGAATATGTCCCTGACCATAGGAACCTGAGCAAGGTTGTTCCTCCCTACCAGAGTGGGGATGATATCCACAAGTGGATAACTGCTATGGAGAGGGCCTGTAGAGTACAGCAGGTCCCCCAAAAGCAGTGGGCAGCAATCTTGTGGCTCTCCTTTTCAGATAAAGGAAGAGACAAGCTCCTCACTGTTAGAGAGGAGGATGCTGATGATTATGAGGTCCTGAAGAGTGCACTGATAGATGGGTTTGGCTTAACCACTGAGCAGTACAGGTTGAAGTTCAGAGATACCCAGAAGGCACAGACTCAGGACTGGACAGACTTTGTAGATTGTGCATCCAAGGCTCTGGAGGGTTGGCTGGTTGGCAGTAGGGTTACTGATTTCAAAGGATTTTATAATCTAATGATGAGAGAACAGATCCTTAATAATTGTCAAAACCAGCTTTTACACCAGTACCTGGTGGACTCTGATCTGACCTCTCCCCAAGAATTGGGAAAGAAGGCAGACAAATGGGTCAGAACCAGAGTAAGGCCTAAGAATCAGGGTGGTGACCACAAGAAAGATTCTACCAAGTCCCAAGAGAAAGGTGGGGATAAATCTAAGGATAAGTCCACTACAGGGCCCCAAAAGTCCTCTTCTGGGGGTGGGTCCCAAACTCCTTCCTCTCCTGAAAAGAAACCCTATTGCCATGTCTGTAAAAAGCCTGGGCACTGGAAATCTGATCCCAGTTGTCCCAGGATTGGCAATAAAGAAAATGTTCCTCCAACAACTACTACCACCCCTTCTGGTACTACCAGTAGTAATCCTCCAGTTGGGAGTAGTGCACCCAAAAAGTTAGGTGCTTTTGCAAGAGGAACAGAGGTGGGCCCTAGTTTAGACAGGACCCCCTCAACAGACTCCTCAGACTCTGATGGTGGTATAGGATTTGCCACCTTTACCATGGGTCCCACAGCATTGGGCAGGTACAGACTGGAGCCAATAATTAATGGTCAGAAAGCTGTGGCATTTAGGGACACAGGGGCTAGTGTCACCATGGTGGCAGGGAAACTAGTCCCCCCTCACCAGCTTTTACCTGAGTTTAAATACCAGGTGACCAACATTGATGGTGTCAGAACAGATCACCCCATGGCCATAGTCAATCTCACCTGGGAGGGGGTCACAGGCCCAAAAAGAGTGGCAGTGTCCCCAACCTTACCTGTAGATTGCCTGATGGGCAATGATCTGGAAATTTCAGCCTGGGCTGAAATTGAACACCAAACCCATCTGAGGATGTTGGGTGTCCCTGTAAGGTTAGTGGGGCTGTGATGGCCACAGCCCCAGCCCAAGATTTTGGAGAGATGGAGCCTGGAAGAATGGCCCACTCTCCCCCAGAAGAGAGCACAAGGGTTGAAGAAAAGTCTTCTTCCCTCCAGACAGTAGGTAAGGGTCAGCCTCCTCAGGGAACTGACCCTCCCCCTAGTGAAGGAACTGCCACAGAGGTAGTCAGGCCTGGCCTGGCCCCACCCCTGATGGCAGAGGACCCTTCCAAGGTGGTACCCAGTCTGGAGCAGGTAAACTGCCCCTCTCTACCCTGCCTCAGTCAGCCCAGGGCTGCAGAGGTCAGGGAGGTCAGTGGACCCCCAGGGCCCCCTGTCCAGAGGAACCCCCCATCAGCAGATTAGGGGCACCCAGTCTAGTAGCCCTAGCCAGGTGAAAATTCCTCAACCCACTGAGGGATCCCCCATACCTTTATGTAGGGACCTCCCCAGAAGGACTCTGTTAGGCAAGGGCAAACCTGGGACCAAAAGGTTCCAAACATGCCATGTCCCTCCAGTGTTCCATCCAAAGGGACCCAACCCCCAGCTGTAGGCAGTCAAAGGTTGACCCTTAGAGCAAAGTGCAACTCAGTCATGGAAAGACAGGCATACATGGTGACCAGTGATCTGAGGAAGCTGAGGCCAACCTTCCTAGGGCCTCACTTCCCTACTCAGACACCCCACCAGCCTTGTACTTTACCAAAGCACACCAGAGGTAGTGATTCCCCATGGTGGAGACCCTCTCATACCCTTAGGGTGAGGGATTGCTTAGTGGACCATAAGACAGGGGGCAACCATGCTAGTGCAGGTGCTTCCTTATATGACCACTTAATCAATAAAGGCTCAACTGGTCAAGGTTAGCCTTATCTCCTTTCGTTTGGGGGGTTATGTAGGAAGGTGGAATCTGACTATATGGTTGCCCCCACTTTTTTCCTGGTGTTTTGCTGGTTTATGACTTAGTTGGACTGGGACCCTGCTATTCAGGGCCCCAGTCTATCTGCTCTCTCTAAACGACATGGAGTGCACTCTAGGTGCACTAGTGATTGGATACTGTGGTGCCTTATGAGTCCCTAGTATATGGTACCTTAGGTACCAAGGGCATAGGTACTTCACAGGCCTACCAGGGGCTGCAGCATGTATTATGCCACCCCTGGGAAGCAGTCTAAATCTGACACCACAGGCCTGCTACTGCAGCCTGGGTGAGGTGGTGCTAGCACCCCTCACTGAGATATAGGTTTCCTATATCTCTCCTGCACACACATATAAACCTATCAGTCACCCCTAAGGCAGGCCCTATCAATCCTGAGGGCAGGGTGCTTGGCTTCTATGTGAGGGGGTGCCTCTGCCTGAGCAGGGCCCCTCTGCAGCTCTCAGAGTCTATTCTCTGGTGCTGTTTGTGGATGCGGTTAAACCATATACTATTAAGTGCATTATATCCTCGCGGTAAATGCTAACTTTGGAATGGCTGCATCAAAACATGTCGTGTTTGGTGTCAAACATCTTGGAATACTACCCCCCGCCAATCTTGGCGGCGGGGGTAGCATTCCACCCTTCTAGAGGGATAAGACATGTACCTGCTGTGGAAACGCGGTAGAATCCTAAAGGGCCCTGGCATCACAAAATGGATGCCACCAGTCACAGACACTGGGCTGCCCTCCTGCTGATGACCGAAACTCGCAGTGGAGGAAGCCCAACAATAGGCATCCTGTCACAGGGAGGTGTAACCACCTCCCAGACAGGGTTTAGTGTATTGGGGCTGGGTGGGTGCACTCTTAGAGTGCTTTGAAGTCCTGCACTGGGGGAGCAGAAGGCTCCTCTGTGCATATGCCAGTTCAAACCAGCTCAGGGGCTACCTGCCCCTGCTCTGGCACGAAACTGGACAAAGGGAAGTGGGTGTAGCCACCCCCTCCCTTGACCCTCCCATAGGTGGGGTCATAGAGCTAGTCCATCCCCTCTTTTTAGTATAAGAGGGGGAACCTTGCCATTGCAAAGCAGATAACCCCTGGATGACGCTCTACAGAAGAATCCTGGCCCTTCGACGTTCCACTACCTTTGGAAGACAGAAGAATCTCCCTTGGAGTCAAGGAGTGACTCCCTGCTTGGCAGGCACCAAAAACGACAACGACGGTCGCAAACTACACCGCTCCCGCCGGAGTCCGAAGTCCCTGCAGCCCAGGAAGTGGATTTCCTGACCTCTCCCAGGCCATCGTGAGTCCCCAGCGAAGCTGAGGCAAGTGGACCCCACGAGTAACGAGGAACCGCGACCCCTGGGTACCGTGCACTATTGTCGAGTGCAACCCCTTCACAACGTTCTACGAACCTGTGCTTTGGACCACGTGTGGTCCCGACCTCCAGCAGGAATCCCTCCGAAGATCAGAGGCCTACACCGTCCCGAGTGACCGTGGGCCCCTGTTGAGTGATTCCGCCCGAGGTGTCTTTGCGATCCCTTGCCCGCTGGCTTGTGGGTCCCCAGAAGACTTCTTAAAGAAACCAAAGAGCTCCCCTGGTTGCTCCAGGCCTGCCCTGACTTACCCTCGCTGGGTGAGTTCCACAGACCTTGCTGGTCTGCGCCATCGACTTTTCTTCATCTCCCCGAGACTTGCGGCTGCCAAGGCTTGTTGGCTCCGATCGAGTTGTCGATACCGCAGTCAGCTGCAGACGTCGAGGGACACACCGAATCCAGCTCCTGGTCATCGTCGACGCCTCCTGGACCACGTGGCTGAAGAGTCAAGGCACCCGCAACCGACCTGAATCACTCGACGACGGTGGGCATC
The DNA here is from genome assembly GCA_963921515.1 of Calotriton arnoldi. Classification (NCBI taxonomy): domain Eukaryota; kingdom Metazoa; phylum Chordata; class Amphibia; order Caudata; family Salamandridae; genus Calotriton; species Calotriton arnoldi. The sequence goes on from CAWUFW010021219.1 coordinate 23,002, forward strand.
CATCTTCCTTGCCCCGAGTCACTGCCAAGTGACTTTGAACACTGTCCCCTCTGCTTTCAGGTCATCCTTCTTCAGAATCCAGGCTTGGATTCCACCGGACACTTCTTCAGCTCCCGCAAGCAGCAAGTCTTCTTTGTTCGCCATTGAAAACGACGCCGCGACCCGACACCAAAGGACACCTGTGCACCCGGCTTCCCTGGGTGAGGTAACTCCAGCACTACGGTGCTCCTGTGGGTGTGGGCCCTAGAACGACTTACCCTGTAAGTGACTTGCTTGTAGGTTCTATAGAAGTATCCTAAAACTCTTTATTTCCAACCGCGACTTGCCCCATTGAAGTCAACGGCGATCCGCGCCTGTGTATCTACACTGCACGCGTCCCCCGTGGGTCCTTTACTTACCTGCCTTGGGTGGTTTCGTGAGGCCCCAGCACTTCTGAAGGCCCTAGGCCTTGTCTCCCTGCAAGTCGTTGTCCCTAAGTCTCTTACTTAGTATATGGTCTGGTACGCCCCTAGGGCCCCAGCCATATTTTGTGCTTAACTTATTGTGAAACGTTGATTTGTGCATATGTTTGTCTTCTAATCTCATAAAGAGATTAGTAGAGAGTTATTTAGAAATAAATACATATATATTTGATATATATACCTGTGTGGTGTCTTTTCATTTGGTGATTCAAGAGATTATATGGTAAAACAAGCTGCTTTACATTCCTCCGAGACTTAGCCTGAAGGCTGCTCTCCACAGCTACCACTAGGATAGCTTTCTTTAAAAGGTTGTCTTAAACCTATCTACCATAAGAGTCGATTTGCCCTGGTGCAAGGTGTCCACTTTAATTAGTGAACAGCATATACCAGGCCAACTTCTCACATTGGTGGGCAGCGTGTGGGATTCCAGCTTGCCATTGTTTTACCAGAAAATCTCTATTTGAATTACTAACTGAAAACCATTATAGGTACTCAAGGTACATATAAAGTCAAGCTTAGTATCAATAAGTTCTACTGAACTTAGAGCTGGGTGCCAAGGGATAGCACACCCTTTCCACAGCTCAAGCTAGGATCAGTAGGCCACAAACTAGTGTAGGTAGTACAACACTGCACAACACTAGAATGTCCTTAAGGGGTGGACCCAGTGGATCCACTCAGCCTCAGTATAAGGACATGGCTTTCTCTGACTTGAGAGCCATGTGTGTTGAAAGACACCTGAAGCTAGGACAGAGTCCCTCAACACTTCACCTGATAGATCTGCTGACAGCAGATGACCTTAGATTGGCTCTAGGAGCTAGGGGGTCTGAATCAGTGGGTGGGTCAGTCATAGTATCTGGGTCAGATGATGAAAATCAGAATGACCAAGACTCTGTGATTGAAGGGCCAGGCTTCAAGGGGCCTGAAAAGGACAGAGGAATTCTCCATAAGAGAACTGACAGAGAGGAGGAGAGGCACAGATCCCCTTCCAGGGAATCTGACCACTCTTATCACTCTGGCAGAGAATCTGTCCAACAGAGGAACTCATACTTTCCCTTAAGAGAGACCTCCTCTGAGAGAAGGTGCAAACTGCTCCAGTATGAGGAAGCCAAAGTGGCCCTCAGAACCAAGCAGTTGGCACTGGATAGAGAAGCCCTGGAGATCCAGAGAGCTTCCAGAAGGGAGGGTTTAGAACCCCTGGTGGCAGCAACAGTGTCCCTAGAGGCAGAGAATATGTCCCTGACCATAGGAACCTGAGCAAGGTTGTTCCTCCCTACCAGAGTGGGGATGATATCCACAAGTGGATAACTGCTATGGAGAGGGCCTGTAGAGTACAGCAGGTCCCCCAAAAGCAGTGGGCAGCAATCTTGTGGCTCTCCTTTTCAGATAAAGGAAGAGACAAGCTCCTCACTGTTAGAGAGGAGGATGCTGATGATTATGAGGTCCTGAAGAGTGCACTGATAGATGGGTTTGGCTTAACCACTGAGCAGTACAGGTTGAAGTTCAGAGATACCCAGAAGGCACAGACTCAGGACTGGACAGACTTTGTAGATTGTGCATCCAAGGCTCTGGAGGGTTGGCTGGTTGGCAGTAGGGTTACTGATTTCAAAGGATTTTATAATCTAATGATGAGAGAACAGATCCTTAATAATTGTCAAAACCAGCTTTTACACCAGTACCTGGTGGACTCTGATCTGACCTCTCCCCAAGAATTGGGAAAGAAGGCAGACAAATGGGTCAGAACCAGAGTAAGGCCTAAGAATCAGGGTGGTGACCACAAGAAAGATTCTACCAAGTCCCAAGAGAAAGGTGGGGATAAATCTAAGGATAAGTCCACTACAGGGCCCCAAAAGTCCTCTTCTGGGGGTGGGTCCCAAACTCCTTCCTCTCCTGAAAAGAAACCCTATTGCCATGTCTGTAAAAAGCCTGGGCACTGGAAATCTGATCCCAGTTGTCCCAGGATTGGCAATAAAGAAAATGTTCCTCCAACAACTACTACCACCCCTTCTGGTACTACCAGTAGTAATCCTCCAGTTGGGAGTAGTGCACCCAAAAAGTTAGGTGCTTTTGCAAGAGGAACAGAGGTGGGCCCTAGTTTAGACAGGACCCCCTCAACAGACTCCTCAGACTCTGATGGTGGTATAGGATTTGCCACCTTTACCATGGGTCCCACAGCATTGGGCAGGTACAGACTGGAGCCAATAATTAATGGTCAGAAAGCTGTGGCATTTAGGGACACAGGGGCTAGTGTCACCATGGTGGCAGGGAAACTAGTCCCCCTCACCAGCTTTTACCTGAGTTTAAATACCAGGTGACCAACATTGATGGTGTCAGAACAGATCACCCCATGGCCATAGTCAATCTCACCTGGGAGGGGGTCACAGGCCCAAAAAGAGTGGCAGTGTCCCCAACCTTACCTGTAGATTGCCTGATGGGCAATGATCTGGAAATTTCAGCCTGGGCTGAAATTGAACACCAAACCCATCTGAGGATGTTGGGTGTCCCTGTAAAGGTTAGTGGGGCTGTGATGGCCACAGCCCCAGCCCAAGATTTTGGAGAGATGGAGCCTGGAAGAATGGCCCACTCTCCCCCAGAAGAGAGCACAAGGGTTGAAGAAAAGTCTTCTTCCCTCCAGACAGTAGGTAAGGGTCAGCCTCCTCAGGGAACTGACCCTCCCCTAGTGAAGGAACTGCCACAGAGGTAGTCAGGCCTGGCCTGGCCCCACCCCTGATGGCAGAGGACCCTTCCAAGGTGGTACCCAGTCTGGAGCAGGTAAACTGCCCCTCTCTACCCTGCCTCAGTCAGCCCAGGGCTGCAGAGGTCAGGGAGGTCAGTGGACCCCCCAGGGCCCCCTGTCCAGAGGAACCCCCCATCAGCAGATTAGGGGCACCCAGTCTAGTAGCCCTAGCCAGGTGAAAATTCCTCAACCCACTGAGGGATCCCCCATACCTTTATGTAGGGACCTCCCCCAGAAGGACTCTGTTAGGCAAGGGCAAACCTGGGACCAAAAGGTTCCAAACATGCCATGTCCCTCCAGTGTTCCATCCAAAGGGACCCAACCCCCAGCTGTAGGCAGTCAAAGGTTGACCCTTAGAGCAAAGTGCAACTCAGTCATGGAAAGACAGGCATACATGGTGACCAGTGATCTGAGGAAGCTGAGGCCAACCTTCCTAGGGCCTCACTTCCCTACTCAGACACCCCACCAGCCTTGTACTTTACCAAAGCACACCAGAGGTAGTGATTCCCCATGGTGGAGACCCTCTCATACCCTTAGGGTGAGGGATTGCTTAGTGGACCATAAGACAGGGGGCAACCATGCTAGTGCAGGTGCTTCCTTATATGACCACTTAATCAATAAAGGCTCAACTGGTCAAGGTTAGCCTTATCTCCTTTCGTTTGGGGGGTTATGTAGGAAGGTGGAATCTGACTATATGGTTGCCCCCACTTTTTTCCTGGTGTTTTGCTGGTTTATGACTTAGTTGGACTGGGACCCTGCTATTCAGGGCCCCAGTCTATCTGCTCTCTCTAAACGACATGGAGTGCACTCTAGGTGCACTAGTGATTGGATACTGTGGTGCCTTATGAGTCCCTAGTATATGGTACCTTAGGTACCAAGGGCATAGGTACTTCACAGGCCTACCAGGGGCTGCAGCATGTATTATGCCACCCCTGGGAAGCAGTCTAAATCTGACACCACAGGCCTGCTACTGCAGCCTGGGTGAGGTGGTGCTAGCACCCCTCACTGAGATATAGGTTTCCTATATCTCTCCTGCACACACATATAAACCTATCAGTCACCCCTAAGGCAGGCCCTATCAATCCTGAGGGCAGGGTGCTTGGCTTCTATGTGAGGGGGTGCCTCTGCCTGAGCAGGGCCCCTCTGCAGCTCTCAGAGTCTATTCTCTGGTGCTGTTTGTGGATGCGGTTAAACCATATACTATTAAGTGCATTATATCCTCGCGGTAAATGCTAACTTTGGAATGGCTGCATCAAAACATGTCGTGTTTGGTGTCAAACATCTTGGAATACTACCCCCCGCCAATCTTGGCGGCGGGGGTAGCATTCCACCCTTCTAGGGGGATAAGACATGTACCTGCTGTGGAAACGCGGTAGAATCCTAAAGGGCCCTGGCATCACAAAATGGATGCCACCAGTCACAGACACTGGGCTGCCCTCCTGCTGATGACCGAAACTCGCAGTGGAGGAAGCCCAACAATAGGCATCCTGTCACAGGGAGGTGTAACCACCTCCCAGACAGGGTTTAGTGTATTGGGGCTGGGTGGGTGCACTCTTAGAGTGCTTTGAAGTCCTGCACTGGGGGAGCAGAAGGCTCCTCTGTGCATATGCCAGTTCAAACCAGCTCAGGGGCTACCTGCCCCTGCTCTGGCACGAAACTGGACAAAGGGAAGTGGGTGTAGCCACCCCTCCCTTGACCCTCCCATAGGTGGGGTCATAGAGCTAGTCCATCCCCTCTTTTTAGTATAAGAGGGGGAACCTTGCCATTGCAAAGCAGATAACCCCTGGACGACGCTCTACAGAAGAATCCTGGCCCTTCGACGTTCCACTACCTTTGGAAGACAGAAGAATCTCCCTTGGAGTCAAGGAGTGACTCCCCTGCTTGGCAGGCACCCAAAACGACAACGACGGTCGCAAACTACACCGCTCCCGCCGGAGTCCGAAGTCCCTGCAGCCCAGGAAGTGGATTTCCTGACCTCTCCCAGGCCGTCGTGAGTCCCCAGCGAAGCTGAGGCAAGTGGACCCCACGAGTAACGAGGAACCGCGACCCCTGGGTACCGTGCACTATTGTCAAGTGCAACCCCTTCACAACGTTCTACGAACCTGTGCTTTGGACCACGTGTGGTCCCGACCTCCAGCAGGAATCCCTCCGAAGATCAGAGGCCTACACCGTCCCGAGTGACCGTGGGCCCCTGTTGAGTGATTCCGTCCGAGGTGTCTTCGCGATCCCTTGCCCGCTGGCTTGTGGGTCCCCAGAAGACTTCTTAAAGAAACCAAAGAGCTCCCCTGGTTGCTCCAGGCCTGCCCTGACTTACCCTCGCTGAGTGAGTTCCACAGACCTTGCTGGTCTGCGCCATCGACTTTTCTTCATCTCCCCGAGACTTGCGGCTGCCAAGGCTTGTTGGCTCCGATCGAGTTGCCGATACCACAGTCAGCTGCAGACGTCGAGGGACACACCGAATCCAGCTCCTGGTCATCGTCGACGCCTCCTGGACCACGTGGCTGAAGAGTCAAGGCACCTGCAACCGACCTGAATCACTCGACGACGGTGGGCATCCATCTTCCTTGCCCCGAGTCACTGCCAAGTGACTTTGAACACTGTCCCCTCTGCTTTCAGGTCATCCTTCTTCAGAATCCAGGCTTGGATTCCACCGGACACTTCTTCAGCTCCCGCAAGCAGCAAGTCTTCTTTGTTCGCCATTGAAAACGACGCCGCGACCCGACACCAAAGGACACCTGTGCACCCGGCTTCCCTGGGTGAGGTAACTCCAGCACTACGGTGCTCCTGTGGGTGTGGGCCCTAGAACGACTTACCCTGTAAGTGACTTGCTTGTAGGTTCTATAGAAGTATCCTAAAACTCTTTATTTCCAACCGCGACTTGCCCCATTGAAGTCAACGGCGATCCGCGCCTGTGTATCTACACTGCACGCGTCCCCCGTGGGTCCTTTACTTACCTGCCTTGGGTGGTTTCGTGAGGCCCCAGCACTTCTGAAGGCCCTAGGCCTTGTCTCCCTGCAAGTCGTTGTCCCTAAGTCTCTTACTTAGTATATGGTCTGGTACGCCCCTAGGGCCCCAGCCATATTTTGTGCTTAACTTATTGTGAAACGTTGATTTGTGCATATGTTTGTCTTCTAATCTCATAAAGAGATTAGTAGAGAGTTATTTAGAAATAAATACATATATATTTGATATATATACCTGTGTGGTGTCTTTTCATTTGGTGATTCAAGAGATTATATGGTAAAACAAGCTGCTTTACATTCCTCCGAGACTTAGCCTGAAGGCTGCTCTCCACAGCTACCACTAGGATAGCTTTCTTTAAAAGGTTGTCTTAAACCTATCTACCATAAGAGTCGATTTGCCCTGGTGCAAGGTGTCCACTTTAATTAGTGAACAGCATATACCAGGCCAACTTCTCACAGCCTCCTTTTGGGAAGTTGCAACACTTATATTAGCCTTGCCACTGTGGTAGAGGCACTTTAAGCATGCAAACAAAAGGACTAACCTGGAGAAGGGCTGCCTCGGAAAAAAGGCGTGAGTGCCATTTTAGAATGATAAATGTTAGGCAACACCACAAGATAATCTTTAAAAGTGAAAGCACTGGGTATCAGGACAATAACATTGTCACATTCTTCTCTCTGAGGTCAATAACATGAGTATCCTTGAGTTGGGAAATAAATACTATCTCTTATCAGCGCACAGAGAACAAAGACAGAGCTCAGTAGGTAAGTGTAGTACTCATTTTGTGTCGTTAGTCTGTAGGTTGCATTTAATATTATAGCACTACTTGTAGGAACACGTCATCCTAACAGGGCTTCAAAGGATTAGACATAGACAACAGGAATGCATTCCTCGTACTCATTTTCAACCTTTTCTCCCTTTTAAAAACAAAAAACGCATGTTTTTAGGACAAGCTGATGAGGATTTTTGTTAACAAGTGACAAGAAAGATGTCGGCTTTTGTGGCCGAGTGCTGTGAAATTGTTAGGGCTGAGTTAAAGGGGTTGGTACTAAGGGGTGTTTTTTGCAGGCAAGCATTACGGGCGCCTTATTGATTAAATAACAGGGCACTGCAATTACTGCTCGATGCTATTTGGGAGGTGGGAGGGGTGTTCTTCATTATTTAGTATGCACATTTAAAAAACAAGAGAGGCTTGTTGTCAAAGGAAAAAAAGTTGTACTTACAGGATGCCTACTCACAGCGTGCCGCTTCTTATGCCCTGCAAGACTAAACACCAGCACTGGTTTACTGAAAGACAACATATGGTCACTCTTTTAGATTAACAACACGGGCGCACGTGAACAATGGCGGCCACAGTCCCTCCCGCTGCACTTTAATTGAAGTTAAAAAATGCACTGTGCGCCCGTGTTAATCTAAAAGGGCGATTTTGTGGAGGTCTCACTCCAGCAGTAGAAAAAGACACCGGAATCGTCATGTGATGCAAAATTAAACAAACACGAACAAAAAGCATACGGGCGCCTTATTAAATAAGTAACTAAAAGGCCACGGCATCGCTGCTGGATGATGTTTGGGAGGTGGGAGTTTTGGGTTTTTTTTGCAGGCAAGCATTACGGGTGCCTTATTAATTAAATAATGAAATAACAGGGCACGGCAAATACTGCTCGATGCTATTTGGGAGGTGGGAGGGGTGTTCTTCATTATTTAGTATGCACATTTAAAAAACAAGCACTTGCACAGCATCATACAGGCGTTTGGGGCAGGCAGACACAGATGCTGAGACTTGGAGAGTGATACGAGGAACGGGGCCTTTTGATATTAGGACAAACATGCAGTGTGACAGGGAGACAGGCGTACTTTGGCAGGGGGACACGACCACTGGGACAGGGAGACACGTGTACTTTGGCAGGGAGAACACTTGGAATCAAAGACAAGATCATTGCCACTGACGCTCAGAGACACGAACATTGGGACAGGGAGACAGAAACACGACCACTGGGACAGGGAGACACGTGTACTTTGGCAGGGAGAACACTGGGAATGGAAGACAAGATCATTGCCACTGGAGCTCAGAGACACGAACAGTAGTAATGGAGACCCCGAGCCCACCGACCCCCGAGATTTACGCTTGTAATAGTGTCAACTGACACGCACAGAAGTAAGTTACATGCACCCTTCTACTCCTCCGTAGTGCACCGACATGGCGATCCTCCAGCTGCTGCGGGTGGTGGTGAACGCGGATCATGTGACACACCAGCTGGGTCCATCCAGGGAGGGACGGGAACCAGGCAAGGATGGATGTCCAGGAAAACTACAGCGCCACACCGACACAGAAGAAGGACTAGCTGGCACAAAGGAGGCGCCCTGCCGCTGACAAAGGACGGAGATAAGTGTCTCAGCTGCTCACAGCACTTTGGGATGGATAGCACACTGTTGTCAATAGCTGGGACAGCAACACGAGGAGTTCCGCAGCTGGGCTCCTTGATAAGTGTGGTGGGGATCGGCCGATGGGGTGTCCGTGACTTTCCCCTCCAAAGTTACTGTATACGCCCCCTCCTCCCCTAAAACTACAATAATAAAGCAAAGTGAACCAACCGCCTTAGAACAGGAGGATGGGCGTGTCCCCGCCCCAGACCTCTCTTGCTCTGCCTGGGTACCTCTCCGCAGCTGCCGTGACTTGCTCATCCTGAATATGCAACGCAGCCAACGAACGGGCCTGTGATTCCCCTTCAACTCTCCACGATCACTGGTACCGCTGCCGCTGGGAGCTTCAAATTAAATGACAATGCGCATGCGCGCAATGACACGCATGCGCACTAAACAACGCCAGAATAGTATTGAAGACAAAGTGCAGAATGCGGTTACGTTGCATGATGGGCATGCGCACACACGCGGTGGGGAGCGCTTATAGACGGGAAGCTGGAAACGACGGAACACCGGCCAGGAACAAAGCACGTCCTCGCGTGCACGCCAGAAGAAAGTGCGGGGAGTAAAGGGGCCAGTAGCCTTGGAAGGATACAAATGATGATATAATCGTCATGAGGAGGGACTAACAAGCCTTAAACCAATCGGAAGCCAGCATTTACTGACCTAAGCCAATGACAAAGATGGGCGGAAAGTGGACGGAGCTTCCCCCACTATAGTGTATACAGCATCTCTCGTCGAGACAGCGCATGCGCTGCCTAGGCGAGACCTAAAAATATGAATACAGAAAAATATATGTCTGCCAGAAGCACCTCTATGCTCTGGCTGGGCTGCAGCTTAAATGCACATGGCAGAGAAAAGTGCTATTGCATTTGGAATGTACAAAAATCTATTTTTGTACATATTCATAAGTCACCCCTAAAGCTTGTGAGCTCACAGGGCTGAGTGCTAACATATGGAAATAGAGCACACTATATATTGGAGTTGGTGTGCCGTCACAAAGCTATTTCACTATGTAGAGTTGGCTAGACATTTCCCTAATAGGACTAGTTGAGATCAAAGTCTTCATTTTCCACCTCCACTTACTAAAAGCCTAGAAAAATGCTTCTAAGTTATTTCCTGGTTAGTTTTAAAAATCTGACTTAATGGCGAAATGATTTTTATGATAACATAAGCAGATAAGTAACTTTGTAGAAAATGTACTTTAGGGCTGTCTGAGTCAGAACTGGCTTAAAGTTAGTGATGCCACTGGTCACTCCATCTGAGCTGGAATACACATCCTTGACTAGGAGAGTTAACAACCCTGACTTAGAGAACAATGGCCGGTCTCCAAGTTCATGAAGTCTACTGTGTGTTATCAGCTAGCCAAATCGCAGAGATTAGCTATCTGGGTGTGGACAGGAAACATTGGAAGAACAAAGGGCAGCTTTAGAACTACCTCTTTTTACTTGGATATACCAGGAGGGGATTTGCTAATTCATTGCTAAGAACATCATAGACATCAGGGTCCAACCACAGTAGGAGAGAAAACCAGCTTTGACCATGCCAGGTAGAGCACGGGCCAAGAATCTGAAATCAAGCCGTCCTGGTGGCAGCTAGGTCCATTCTTGTTGAAACTGGAGATCCAGGGAAAACAAATGTAGTAGGATCCCCACCACCCTGGCCTCCTTTGGTTGCCTAGTTTTCAGAAATTCCTGGATTTGGCAGGTTTTCCTGGGTGGTTGCCGAGCCCTGGCCCAATACTGAAGCTACTCACATTGCAAGAATAGGTCAACTTGCTAGGCAGGCAAAATCTTCAAGCTCTCTTGTTGCATTTTGGGACTTTTCCTGTTGCCGGAAATAAGCACCCCACACAGCTGGGATACTATTTATAAGGGGGGAAGTGTGGCTATGATGGGTGGAAGGAACGTTGTGGATCCCTGTAGATTCCAGAACTTTCCACTCACACAACTATGATGAAGATCTGTGATGTTAGTCGAAGTTCTTGGAAAGAAAACATAGTGGGATCCATGCAAATCACTTAACCCTGGACTCCCTGGATATTTAGTCTTCAGAAATGTCAGAGTTCGGTAGGTTTTCCTGGGTGACGGCCAAGCCTGGTCGCAAATGCCACAGCTACCCACACCACTAGAATGGGTCCATTTACAAGGTGCAATCTTAACGGTTCCTTGTTCCATTTTGGAGCTTTGCCTGTTGCAGAGCTAGACCGAGCAAAACAAGTGGGATACACGTTTTAATGGGAGAAGTCTGGTAATGCTGGGTATAAGAAATGTTGTGGATCCTCGCAGATTCCATACCAATCCCTCGGAGAAATGGGAGGAGAATCTGTAGTTCTAGCCAAAGTTTAAGTTTGCAGAGCATTCTGGGTAAGGATGCCATGCATTTAATTCTTATTGCATTTTGGAACTTGTCCTGTTGTGAGAGATAGGCCAAGCCTCACCTGTGGGGTTCCTTTTTATTGGGATATTTGTGGAAACACAGACTAGAAGAACATTTGTTATTATCAATTGACTTTCTCTCCATATCTGGCTCCCAAATATAAGCCAGTGTGCAATAAAAAAACACATTTTCAAACATGTCCTCTGAATCACAAGGCAATATGGATAACCTCAAAGACCTACTATTTCTAACTTCAGTATCTTGGTCGTATTTTAAAAATGCTTAGGTAAACTTCATGCCCATTTTTCATTCATGAGATTTCACCATATGAATTGCTGCATGGTTGGTAAACAATGAACAATCACTTTAATCTGAAGCTCAGTTGCTTCCTATAGATATCACATATATAATCACTATATATCCCTGCAACCAGAGGGATCTGATAAACATAACAGCATATTACTTTTGTAAATTGGCCATCAGGGCAAAAAAAATACAAATGAAACTTGTGTCACGATTCGAATTGCTTTTTTTTTTCACTTATTTTCATTATCTCTTGAAATCAACAATTAGTTTCTTTGAGAAAACCATCAAAGATTTACACAAATATCCCCTTGCTGTATTCTAAATTATATCAAATTTTCAGAAATGTATAGTTTTCTTGGTTCACTCATGGGTTTCATACCAGTTCCACCACAAACTGCAAATATGTAGAAACTACAAAATAAAAGAAAAATCGAACCAGCACTTAGAAAAAGGGAAAAACTGTAAATAAAAAAATGTTTTTTACAACTCCGCCTGTTAATGAAAGTTGGGAAGAGAGCCACCTTAGGCCAGCAAACCTTTTGTTGATGCCATTTAATAAAAAGAAAATTACACAATATACTTTCTTGCTCAGCACTTTTTCCCATTTTCTTTATAAAGCCCCACATTTTGCTACATTCTAGGTTCTACTTTCTCGAATCCCTCCAGTAGAATCCACAAAACTTGTGTACATTTTGACTTCTTAGCATGTGGTAAAAAAGGCACAAATTTGTCCAGGAGACCTTTGTTGAAAAAAAGTAATGGAGGTTTGCACGAAAAGTGCCCCAAACATAAAAAAGAGGCTCAGCACTTATGCCTTAGGAGTAAAGGAGTTATGCAATCATAGCACAGGTAGGCTTGGGTGAAAATGTAATTTATGCCAGAGTAATCAGAATAATTTTGGTAATCTTGCATTACTCATGTGATGCGAAATTACACCCATTCACATAGTTTGGAGTAATTTGGGGTAAAAAGGCCTACTCAAGAGTACAGGAACAGAGCATTAGCGGCTGCTGGCTTCAGGCTGCTGCTGTTCCTGTCCTGTTGCATTTAGCACTATTCTTATCACAAAATGCATCCTCAGATTCATGTTAAGCAGAGAAATAGTGGTAAATGAAGGGTTACACTTCTCGCATAATTCTGCATTGTTAGACCTGACATCATTGGCGTGGTATTTCCCCAAATATTTTACCTTCACACCTCCTGTTTGATGAATGCATTTTTGTTGGCTTTAGGACTCTGTGCACTTTACCACTGCTAAACAGTGCTAAAGTGCTTGTACTGTCACCTTCAATCATGGTAAAATTGGCCTACTCATAATTGGCACATTTAATTTACTTGTAAGTCCCTTATTAATGGTACTACAGGTACCCAGGGCCTTACATGAAATTCTACTAGTGTGCCTGCATCACTAATTGTGTTATCCAGTAAAGCTGCAATTTAAAACATGTCTCAGGGTCGCTACTGCAACCTGTAGTGCAGTTTTAAGCTGTCATTGCGACCTGGCAAATAAACCTTTTGCCTCACCCAAACCTTCCATTTTAATACTTATAATTCACCCCTGAGGCAGGCCCTAAAGGCTCGTTGGGCCTGGTGCATTGTATTTAGAAAGTATGACATGTGTACTTAAGTTTTACATATCCTGGCAGTGAAAAACTCCTAAAGTCGTTTTTCATTGTTGTAAGGCCTATGTCTCTGATTGCCTAACACTGTGTTACTTTATTCCTTTTAATAAATGCTAACTTTAGATTGGGAGCAGAATTGTAGTTTAAATCCTTTTTAATGTTAAAGTCAGCTTTTAAGTCACAGTTCTGAAAATTCCACTTTTAAGGGTTCGGTTTCTTATTCCGCTTTTAAGAGAAACCAGACCATGCAATTTCCAGGAGGGTTTTAACTTTTTACTATCCTTGTCCACTGAAGCAATCTGCACGGCAGTCCTAAATTTTATTAGGATGGCACTTTCAATAAGGAAACGATACGAAATGTAAATAAAATTGGAGTCTCCTTTTTAGAATCTTGTATTTGAAATGTCTTTGATAATCTGTGGAACATTTTAGTCAAATGATATTTTACTGTACTATTGTGATATGTAAATGTTATGTACTTTGTATGAATGTTATACTTTTATGGTTTATTTTAAACAGAATAAAGTTATTCTTGACTTGACTTTTAAAAAATTGGCATTTTCTTGTCCCAAACATTTGTGCCTCCTGCCTTTGAATGGCTCTGCTGTTGGGGTTTGTGTATGTCTTCCAGACAGTGACACAAATAGGGCTTAGGTGTGGATACGATGGGCCATGCTGACAGGATGACTGGAGAGGGGCTGCACCCAGCCCCAATTACACTTCAAAGGGCTTTGCCACCTGCACACACAAAGGAACCTGAAACCAGGCTTACCCTGCCTTTTGTCACTCCCAGGCAGTTTGGAGCCTTGACAAGCGGAAGGGAAGAACTTTCCAGAACCAGATGTGGGGGTAGAAAAGAAGGGAATCCCTCTACAGAAAGGCTAGTGCCAGGTATAAATATTAGACCTCCAGGGCCACTCTTCAAAACACTCCTTAACATGTGTAAGTTATTTTCAAATCTGTTTATTGAATATACTGTGAACAGGGAAAATGAAACAGGAAAAAGATATAAAGCAAAAAAAAACCCCATCCCAAATAACAGAATACACAAATGAAGCCATGTAAGACATAGACATTACAGTACAAACCAAAGCAATATAAGAAAAGGGGAAAGGTAATGCGCTGCTTCCCTGGCGAGGGTTATAGGTGGGCACTGTTTTTGATAGGAAGGCCTCCATTCAATGGAGCATCAATACGAAGGAGTCGTGTAGGCCCACCTCTAATGGAGAAATGAAATGAATAAGGTTTATGTCTGTCTATATAGTACTTTGAACATGTATTCGTCACTACGTATTATTGCTAGCAGGTTTTGGGAATAGTGATTGTATATCTCAAGCTGCAAACAAGGAAGGGGTAGAAAAACCCCAGATAAAGGGGTCAGGAAGGGGAGGATGCATACAGGGTATCTTGGGGGGAGGGTAAAGGCTTCTTAAGGGGGGGAAGTAAGACATCCCCTTACAGATCCAATGGAGTAGGGGACGCCGGTGGTAGACCTCTAGAATAGGGCGCGAGAGGGTCGTCAAAAAGCTGTAAAGCTCGCAGACGAGGAGGAACCAAGCTGGAGTGCTTTATCTGGGAGAAATGTTGAATTAATGGCTGCCAGATGCGAGTGAATTTGGTGTCTGTGTGGTTAATACGGGCGGTAAGTAGCTCGAGGGCCAAAACATGTCATAGGCGGAGAAACCACGTGGCAATAGGTGGAGGGTTAGGCTTCTTCCAGAATTAGGCTATGGACTGACGTGCTGCTCCTAACGTCTGCGATATTAAGTGCCAATCAGAGTGAGTCATAGCTGCCAATGTTAAAGGTCTAATACCTAGCAGAGTCACTATCGGAGAGCTAGGAATAGGGAATCCCACTGTGTCCTTGATATGACTGAGGATTTTTTTCCAAAATAGCGTCAAACTGGGACAAGACCACCATATGTGGATGAGGTTACCTCTATCTCCCTGACACCTCCAACAGGTTGGGGAATGTTCGGTATCATCTGATGGATACGGACAGGAGTAAAGTACCATCGCGTCATAAGCTTGTATGCCGACTTGCGCTGAGGGATGCTTTGGTAGCTTTTCGGGATATCTTGCCACAGATAGTTTTGTATCCGTGCCCCATCGGTAAGGTGAAATTATCTTTTGCACGGGTCGAAAGTGATGAATTTGTCCCCCTGAAATAAATCCTGTATTATACGACACTCGCCAGCCGTCCATGCGCTAAAGGCTCGAGGTTGCAAAGAAGGAGGAAAGATGGGATTATGTGCTATGGGCGTATTAGGGGAAAGGAACGTGGTCAGGCCCCAAGGTATCGCCAATTTGTCCCATATGTCTAAGACCGTTTTTGTGGGAGTAGCTATGTATGTACTACGGGGGCGAGCCCCCCGAGGTAGCCAAGCTAGGTCCATTAGAGGTCTACAGGTTACCGCCCGGTCCATATGGAGCCAGTGCTTTTCACTCTCCCGAACCACCCATTCTGAAATATATCGAAGATGGCAGGCCCAATAATACTCAAGGAGATTAGGGCATGCTAACCCCCCCGGTCCCGGGGCAGCATCAGTACCTTATTAGAAAACCATGGGCGAGACTTACCCCAAATGAAGTTAGTTAAATCTCGTTGGAGAGACAGAATATCACTTTGTTGGATTGGGGTAGGGAGGGTTTGAAATAAGTATAGTATCTTTGGGAGGAGTGACATTTTGACAGTGTTAATGCGTCCTAGCCAAGAGAGGGGGAGGCCACGCCATCTGCGTATCTCTTCCCGGATGGCGCATCTATAACTAGGCCAGTTGGCTTGAGTCCAGGAAGAGAGCGAAGGGGTTAGGTCAAGGCCTAGATATTGTATCTTCTTGTCAGACCATTTTAGGGGAATCAGATTTTGTAGGTCTCGTATCTTCGAGGCCGGTAGGGTGAGATTGAGGGCATGAGATTTGGCTAGGTTGAGCTTAAAACCTGAAGCACCCTCAAAGGAGCGCAGAAGTGCAGCTAATGCTGGGAGAGAAGAGGACAGAGTAGTTAGGGATAGGAGAGGTCATCTGCAAAGAGAGAAATTTTATGTTCGTGTCCTCTCAGGAGAATGCCCGAAATGGCAGGCGAGCGGCGGATCACGATCGCCAGAGGCAACACCACTAGGGCAAATAAGAGAGGGGATAACGGGCATCCTTGCCTGGTGCCACGATATATGGGGATGGGGGAGGTGAGGCGGCCATTAATGCAAATGCGTCTGGTAGGCTGCGTGTAAGGGGCCATCAGCGTAGAAATCATGATGGGGCCCAGCCCTATTCTCTTGAGGACCTCCCTGAGAAAGCGCCAGTCCACCCGGTCAAAGGCTTTCTCGGAGTCTAGTGACACCAGGCAGGCAGGTATATCCCTATAATGGGCTTTTTCGATAAGATGGGCTATGCGGCGGATGTTGTGCGCCCCCTGGTGATGGCGAATAAATACAACCTGGTCCGGGTCTATGATACCTGGGAGATAGGGTTCCAAGGAGTTCGCGAGGATCTTTTTTTTTTTTTAAATATTTTTTATTGAGCAGAGTAAAATAAACATAGCAGAAACAGATGTCTACAGGATATTTAACTATTACTTTTCAATCAAAAAACCATATTAATTATATCTATGAAACCAACATGGATCAAATACTGGTACATAAAAAAGCGGCATATTACAACAGTGATCTGGGCGCCGCTTAAACTGTTTACAAATAAGCAAATTTTCCTTTTTAAAATACTAAAGTGCTACAGTACCCAGGGATAATCACACAAATTCTACCGACATAAGTGCAAAAATGCTACGGTGCTATAGTGCCTTTCTAATGTGCAAAATCAGCCCCCCGAAAGTGCAACGTGCTAAACCATCAAAGTGCTGAAGTGCAGAATCTATCGAATTTCTGTTCCCTCCATAGTTTCAAAATTCGCAAAATACTTCAAAACCGTATTACATTTTCTTGTGGCGCCTACCCTCCTGGCATATGCTTCTTCAAACATCATAGTTCGTTTCATTTTGTTTATCCTCTTTAGATAAGAGGGTGCATCTTCAGACCTCCAATTCTGGAGGATTAAAGAGCGAGCAACAAGAGAGCTAATCATAATAAAGGTTTTCTCTGCTTTTATCAGATCAGCCCTTAGTCTAGAAATGCCAAAGAGTGCTACCTTGGTCTCTGGATCAAACCTCTTCTGGATTGCCTGGCTTATAGTTGAGAAGATCTTAACCCAGAATGGCTCTAGTTTTGGACACTTGAAGAATATGTGAAGCCAACCCCCTACCCCCTCTGCCTGGCATCGGAAGCATCTATTCTCCACATCCGGATATCTTTTACTAAGAGTTTTGGGAGTATAGTATGCCAACCACCTAGACAGAAAGGCCATCCTTTTAAAATTGGCAGCTCTTAGAGCCTTACTGCCTTGCTGGGATATTAACTGCCACTCCCGGCAAGACAATATACAGTTAGTTTCAAGCGCAACTCTTTCTAAGAATCTTTCGACCAAGGGGGATTCATTAAGTTTCCTCAGCTGAGAATACCAGTTGCTCACTCCACTTAGTTTGGCTCGATATAAAACGCTCACCAGCTTTGCTGGGCGCCACTTAGTATAAGATTATATTTATTTATAAAATTTACGATCTGTAGATACTCGAAAAAACCAAGCTTATTACGTTCGCCGTATCTATTTTGAACCTCTTGCCAAGTAATTATTTTATTATTCATGAACATGTGTCCCAGCTCTTCTAGGCCACAATCCTTCCAGTTTTTAAATGACTAGAATGGATTTGCAGACCCAAACTTTTGTATTCCACTAACTTTAAATAGTGGAATCCTGAAGAGCCGGCTTGTTTAAAGAAAAATTTAAATCTAAAGGCATAATCCTGTAGCGTCTTGTATCTAGTCCTCTTCGGCAATTTAGCTATCTTTAAAAACACCTGCATTTGCGAACCAGATTCCTGTACCATTTTAACTAAGAAGAAGTTATCCAATAATCCATTTGGTTCCAGCAAACGCTCTGTAAGATCTAAAATCGCTGCCTCGTAATAAGTTCGAATTTTTGGCAATACTAACCCACCTTGATTGATATCTAGCTGCAGTGTTGCAAGCGTGACCCTGGAAGCCTTTTTACTCCAGACAAATTCCCTAAACATTAACTCTAGCTCTTTAAAAAATTTAGTATTCATTTTTAAAGGTAGATTAATAAAAAGAAATACTAGTAGGGGAAGTATGGACATTTTTATTAAGGCTACATGGCCTATTATGGTTAACGGTAAAAATGACCAATTGTCAAGCAATATTTTGATTTTATTCCGCATTGCTTGATAGTTTAAACTAAATAGCTGCTCATATTGATTAGAGACAAATATTCCCAGATAGCGTATCGGTTCGGCTTTCAAAGCCTGGGATTTGAGGTTTGAGGGGAGAAACTCACAGTCGGTGTTTAAAGTTAAGATCTCGGTTTTATTTTGATTTATTTTGTAGACCTCAATCGATTCAAATTTGCTAAATTCTACTAAAACACGGTCCAAATTCAGGCTCTCAGGACTTAGATATAAAACAATATCATCAGCGAACAGCTTTAATTTTGCCATACCTGGTATTGAAGCTCTAATTTCCAGGTTGTCACGAATTCTTGCGGCTAAGGGCTCGATAAAAAAGGTAAACAGTAAAGGGGACATTGGGCACCCTTGTCTGGTCCCACGATTGATATTTACTGTCCCTATTTGATTTGCATTTATCACCACCCAGGCCTGGGCACCCTGGTAGATGTTCCTCAACATTTCTATGACCTGGGCTGGGATACCAAATTTACCCAGTCCAAAGAAAAGTGCATCCCAATTCACCAGGTCAAATGCCTTTTCAGCATCCACCATCATAGTGAGTGTTGGAATTTCATTATTTTTAAAGAAGTCGAGAGCCTGAATTAAGAACCTGGTATTTGAGGACATTGACCTTCCAGCAACAAATCCGGACTGATCTCTATGAATCAGTTCCTGTGCTAGGGGAGTAAAACGTAGGGCCCAAACTTTCATTACAATTTTATAGTCTGCGTTTAAAAGACTAATAGGTCTATAAGAATTAACATCTTTATTGTTTTTGTCCTTCTTCACAAAGCTTATAATTATAGATTCTTTAAAACTTGAGGGGACACAGCCCCCCTTCTTAATATTGTTAAACAGCTTCGTCAAGAAGGGGATTAGTTCCCTAGAGAATGTCTTATAAAATTCTATTGGCAGCCCGTCGTTTCCACAAGCTTTTGCCCCAGCAATAGATTTCAAGGCTGTTAAAATTTCTGCTTCTGATATGTCAAGTTGGATTGTATCTACGCGTAAATCAGAAAGGCTGGGGAGATTTACCCTCTCAAAATATTCCTGCATTAAGTCCGCTCTAACCTCATATTTAGTGGCATAGAGCTGTTGATAATGCTCCATGAAGACTTGAGCTATGCTTTCCTTGTCCGTTATCATGTCACTGGTCTTAGGATCTGTGATCTCGGAAATTAAAGCTGCTTCCTGTTTGGTCTTAGTTAACCCGGCTAGCAATTTCCCGACCATTTGACTGTCTTCATAGACACGTTGTTGAAAAGTCTTAGAGCTATTTATCTCTTCAATTAAAAAAAATTCCCTAAGTGCCTGTTTCGCCTTTTCGAGCTGACCCCCTATTTCCCCCTCCCCCTGTACCAAAATATTTCTCTGGCTCAAGGCACTGTCCACAGCCTGCTGAAGTTTGATTATTTTGACACGTCGTTTTTTTGACTGAGCAGCAGAAAAAGCAATCATTTGCCCCCGCAAAGCTGCCTTAAACCCCCCCCAAAACTGAAAATAGTTCTGCCGTTCCTTCATTAATCCTAAAAAAACTCCAAAATCCATTCTCTTATATTAGCTACCCATTGAGGCTCTTGGAGGAGGAGACGATCCATCTGCCACCTGGATCTTGTCCTCCTTCCCTCCTCAATTTCCAGCTCTAATTTTACAAAGGAGTGATCAGAAAATGCATTAGCCCCTATTTCAATATCTATATATTTCAACGGACGAGATATAAGAAAAAAGTCAATACGAGAAGCCGTTTTAAATTGGCGAGAATAACATGTATATTTACTCTTTGTCAGATTAATTTGGCGCCAGGGGTCTATCAGATGATATTCCTGTTTTATGGCTTGTAGGGATTTTTTAGTTTTTGGTTTCAATTGCTTCTTGTTTTTATTAGAGGTGTCTTTCCTCAGATCTTGAATAAAATTAAAATCCCCTCCTAAAATGGTCAGCCCTAGTGTCCCCTAAGTAGTTCGCTGATTTTTACTAGTGCTGAGGGATCATCTACTACTGGACCGTAATAGTTAACAAAATTTAATACCTTCCCATTTAGTTTTACCTCGACCCGTATCCATCTTCCAAGGGGGTTCGTGAGGATCTTAGTATAAATCTTCGCGTCTGTATTTAAAAGGGCGATGGAATGGTACGAAGTAGATCGGGAAGGGTCTTTCCCCGGCTTTGGGACAAGCACTATTTCAGCCTCCGACATAGTTGGAGTAAGGCCCGTGACATCCGTGAAGTTATTAAAAAGCTGAAGAAGATGATCTTGGAGCTGTGGGTAAAAAGTGAGATAAAAGACAACAGGAAGGCCGTCAGGGCCGGGCATTTTCCCTGTTGGAAGCTGTTTCAAGGCTTTTGCTATTTCCTCTTGTGAAATGGGTTCGTCTAATACTTTCATGTGATGAGAACTGATAGGTTCCCAAGGGCAGGGGTCAAGAAAGGCCTTAATTTCCTCTGGGGGACAGGGTTTATCCGCATATAAATCTCTGTAGAAGTTCGAAAGAGTTAAGCTCTTGTCAAGCTCCGATATGGCCCAGGTACCATCCGCGTGCAGTTTGGAGATGTGAGCTCGAGTGGTTTGGGCCCGCAAGCCTCGGGCTAAACATGACCCAAACTTGTCACCCCCTGTGTAGAACCTTTGTTTGAGAGCAAGCAAGAGACGCTCCACTTTATTAGTGTGGTGTGAGCGGAACTGGCTGTGCAGCTCAGCAAGTTGCAGTTTATTGTGACGGGAGGGCTGTTGGTGGTCCTTACGTTCTAAGGTTTTAATGTTGTTAGTGAGGGTCGATTCTACAAGGCGGGCTTTTCAGGATCTGGCTATTGCAATGGAGGATATAACTCCACGGATGGCTGCCTTAAAAGCATCCAGTCTGATAGCTTCCGAAGTATCAGAAGTATTGTTTGTGATGAAAAAGGCCTCAATCTCTTTCCGAATATCTGCTAGTTCGACTGGGTCCAGGAGGGCCTGAGGAGGTAGTCTCCAACGGGGTTGAGCGATGCGTTGGGGATTGAGGGGCTGAAGTGATATCAAAATATGGGTGTGGTCAGATAGTGAAATGTCGGATATCTCTGCAGCAGCAAGAGATTAGAGCAGGGGCAGGGAGAGAAAGTAATAATCAATAAGTGAGTATGAGCGGTATGCATGGGAGAAGAATGAAAAGTCTTTGGAGTCAGGATGCAAGTATCTCCATGCATCAAGTAGTCCTAGATCAGTGATCGCATTTTTAAGAGCTGCGGACATGGCGTCAGTGCCCTGATATGCATGTGCACTACGATCCCAGTCAGGATCCCACACCAGGTTAAAATCACCCCCAAGGATAATCACTGCTTTAGCCGGTTTTAGTTGCTCGTTCAGGTGTGATTGTAAGAATGCGTCTTGGTTCTGGTTAGGGGCATAGATATTTACAAGGGTCAGGGGTCGCATGTCCCAGTGTATTTGCATTTTTAGAAACCTCCCTTCCGTGTCCCTTGTAACCTTAGGGGCGTTCCCAGCCCGACCAGCTTGAAGTAGTAAGACCACTCCAGCAGTTTCAGTAGAAGAACAGGCCCAGTATTGAGTTGGATACTTAGGATGTGACATTAGGCGAGTGTCAGAGGGGAGAAGGTGGGTCTCTTGGAGAAATATAATATCAGGGTCCTGGAGAAGGAGATACCGCCAGACCTGGCATCTCTTATTAGGGAAGTTAAGTCCCTTAACGTTTAGCGAAAGGAATTTAAAGAGTTTGGTCATCATTAGTCTGTTAAGGTGCTCCGCATGGCAAGCACATCAGAAGTGACAGTGGGGTCCCAACTTTACCACCCTGAAGGTCCCCAATACAGTAAGGTGGATAGAAGCATGTGCAAGGCAGTTGGAACAACAGGGTGTCCCCAAGCGACAGCCAAACTCCAGAGGCTGGAAATACTCAACCGCAACCCCCCCAAAAGAAGCGCATCCCAGGAATAATGACGGGGGGGAAAGAGGGGTTAATGATCCCAACAGGGGACGGCCAGCAGGGCCAGACAAGGTCAATGTCTGCCAGAAACAGCCCACCGTCCAAAGGACGGGCCATTCTGAAGAAGTCACTCTTCAAAGGGACCCTGTAAACGGGGGGGATGGCAGGCGCAGGCAAGTCCTTAGGTCTCCGTTTCCAACGGCCCGTTGCGGAGTAACACCCAGAAGTCATCCTCCGCCGGGTCGCCTCCAGGAAAAGCTGGAAAAGCTGGAAGCTGGTGCCACAGTGGGTAGTGACGAGGTTAAATGTGTCCATTTGTCTTTTGTTGTGAGGGAGCACGTCTCCCCAAGGCGAAGAGATGGCTAGGCCTGTTGTAGGAAGTTAAGTTCTCTGTTTTGTCTAAACTCTAGGTTGCTATGCTGGATACTGGAGGCACAGAGAGCCGGGCACTTCCTATCTGGATCATACCTTATGCTCAGGAGATCGACGTTGCGGGGAAGATTCACTCGAAGACCGGATGTGGCTGATAATCTCGTGTTTAGCCTGGGAGGAGTCCCATTCTTGAAGGCGCCACCTGTGTTTGGGCGGCAGGACAGTAGACCATTCCAGGCGGGAGGGACTTCCAGAGCGCCCATGTGGGGAGGGAGGATCTCCATCATCCATTGGAAGGTGGAGGAGCTGTTTCGCATCGTTCAGTGAGCGGAGGGCGCGTCGTTTGCCCTCCCAGGTAAATATCAGCGCAAAGGGATGGCCTTACTGGTACTTGATGTTGAGTTCACGAAGCTTATCTGTGACTGGCTTAAAATATTTTCGCCTCCGGAGGGTGGCAGGGGCTATGTCTTGAAACATTTGGATCAAGTAGCGGTTATAGGATATGGTTTTGGCTCCCTGAATCTTTCTCAAGATGGCTTCTTTTTCAGCGAAAAAGTGGACCTGTGTGAGTATGTCCGGGATGAAATCTGGGCGCTTTCTGGGGCCCGTAGTCTGATGTGCTCTGTCCAGGACTGGTGGGGATGCATCTTCGTTCTCGCGGATTGCCTGGAGAAGGTCTGCCGTGAAGGCCATGATGTCTTTGCCTTCCGCCCCATGGGGAACTCCTCTGATGCGTAGGTTGTTACGCCTACTTCGATTCTCCAGATCCTCCTGCTTGAGCTGTAGGCTAATATTTTGGTCTTCTAGTTCCGCCATCCATCGCCATAGGCTCTCGTGATCCTCTGACCTGGCATCCACCCCCGCCGATTTCTGTGACGTCCCTCCGGATATCCTGCAACCCAGCTTTAAAGTCTTGTTTAAGAGACCCTATTTCGTCCCTAATTTCTTGGAGGAATGAGTTCATAAAGGTCTGAGTAATCGGTGTCTCAGGCTGGGCCCTTTCCACCACAGGTTCCAAAGAGACGGTTGCAGGCTGTGGCTCCAAGTTGGATTTTGACCACAAAGAAGCTACTGGGTTGTCCCTGGCTGAGGTAGGTTCCAGGTCCTTGTAAGCTTTATTTTTGGGGGGCATAGCTGGGTATTGCTCCTTGTCGGTGTCACAACAGCTCCGAGTGAGGTATCGCCAGAGCTTTAGAGATGATGCGGCCAGATATGTGTCAAGTTCAGCTATGGCCCAAGCTGTACAGGTCCTGTAGTGTAGTTCCTATTTTCCTAATAGGCTCCGCGCATTGGAATAATATACCCTATAGGTTTGACATAGGACTGAGGTCAGTATGTCCCTATCGAGTATATTAAACTTAATTACTTTGTGCCAGCTAACTCAGAGGCCACTAGAAACTCCTTGTAAACAAGAAGGGAGTAGTTTCTGGCAACCGCATAAACATGACAACTTTGTTTCCCTTTAGAATCGGAACACTCTCAGAATCGTGGAAACAATAGATAACAGTTTCACTCAGCTAATCGTGCATGCTTAGTTTCTTCAGAGTTACACAGAAAGAGTAGATGGGCGTTTCAATAAAAAGGATTTATTGAACAGTCTTGTTTCTCATGTAGATATGAGCTGTTATGATCACAAGACAGTATGCAAGATATATAATGTACAGCGTAAGCAGTAGAAAGAAATATTACTGCGCTAGCATTATCTTTTAGCTATGATACATATATTCACATACATAAATAACATGAGCTAAAAATGCGAGTACTCATATGATGCTTCTCTAAGCTAGTTCTACCCCAGTGTACCTAACCTAGTCTAGGTGTAGGGCAGGGTAAGAAGTAGGTGAAGTATTCTATAGTATGGGATACTAAGAGTCTGGTATGCCAAGAGTCCCTCTAGGTTCTAGTCAGCTCCATACCTTGAGAATGAGAGAGGTGGGAATCTCCTTCCGGATCTTCGAACTCTAACACCCCGCGAAGGGAGTCAGAACACTGGAAGCTGGATTCTCTGCGAGCAGGGATGACAGCGTTTCTTCTCAGTGCATCAGGCCGGGATACGGGCTCCTCTGAGGTCGAGGTCTCCTCTAACTTGCTTGAGCAAGGGAAGGTATATTTATACCTGGTAGGTGCCTTGGAATGTTAGCATTGACGTGAAGTCGGACAGAGGAAGACGTCAGGAATGAACCCTTAAGGAATAGTGGTTCATACATAATAGATGAGTTCTTGGAGAAATCAATAATCCTGTGTTGGGCTTAGGGTTTGGTTTCTAAGAACTCGTTGTGACGTTAGGGTGGACGGATGTCGGTGACCATGCCTGTATTTGGAGTGCATGCCAAATAAGGACTGGGATCTTATGCCTATATAAGGGCAATGCGAACTGTGCCTATATAAGGACATGTTTCAGTAAAACCTATATACGGACACCTAAAGCGGAATACAACAGTCCACCCCAGCAGAAGGCTATAAGCGGTAGGGGGGTATAGGTGTGTCTACAAAACAAGCTGCCAGATCCAAGACCCCCTGTTGCTCCTTCAGTCAGACGGCTCAGGCCTCCTGAGCCTCCAATAAAGATTATTGACTCACCCCAGCTCCAGCGTGACCTCCTGATTAGCCTCAGTCCGGCAAGCAGAGCGAAGGGCACCGTGCTTGATATGGGCTAGTGGGGAAAGCATCCCAGACTCAAGGTAGGATCATCAGGAGGGTCTCAGCAAGCCAGCATGAGAAGTCAGGAGAAAAAAGAGGTCCCCAGCAGCCAGATCCTGACAAGCCCAGTCCACCAATGGCTCACGCGGGGAGAATCGCGTTGTCCTCAGCGAGGCCTGGTCGCCAGTGGTGTCGCAGGCCTCCCCAGGTCTGACCGGCTTACCACATCAGCATTCAACTGCGACAGAGACTCCCTCCACCTCCAGACAGCAATCCCGGTTCACAATTACTCCCAGGCCCACAGGAGAGACTCTCCGTTATCTTATAAAAAGGTTCCACACTGTTCTCCTCAACTGAACAGGACCGTCATTGTTCGGGAGCAGAATGCATACCGCCACCATTAAAGTGTCTCCCAGGGCTCGCGGGCTCCATACCTGGGCAATCTTGCAGCTGCGCTATTCAGACTGCACATATCAGTGCTCCAGTCAGCCGTGTCCGGAAGGCAGGCCAGCGGGGGTCTCAGATATAACCCGCAGTTTGTGCCGCTGCGGGATGCACCGCCGCAAAGGTTCTGGCACCAGGATCTGGAGGCCGAAGGTTATTTAGGGCCATAGGCCCTTCCGACAGCTGGCAAAGGAACGAGGCCGAGGCAGCAAGTTCAATGACCAGGCCAGGGGTAGAGTCCTTCCAGCCCCCCAGTGGCCTAATGGTGGCGACGAGTCCGGCCGCGGCCCCTCCCAGTGGCAAACCCCGCTCGCTCTGTTGCCCACAGGACAGGGCAGGCCCAGCCAAACGAATCCCACTCACTGAACCAGGGGTCAGGGGCCGGGTCGCACCGCTCCTGGGCTGCTCTGCTTTCCTTCCGCCGCAACCCCTCTCAGGCGGGAGACAGCTCCGCAGTAAGCCCCGGTGGCTCTTCCGGCGTACACCGCCACAGGGGTGCCGGGCTCCGAAGCCATGTCTTGAAGGCTCGGGAGCCTCCCGGCGAACCAGGCATGCTCTGAAGACCTCCCTGGGCAAAGCACTGAGGCCGCGAGCCCAGCACCAGTGGCGAGGAGGAAGCTCCGCCTAGCTGCTCCCCAGCCAAGATGGCGGCAACACACTCCGCAGCGGCCCACTCCAACAGCAGCCTGCAGCTCTCATGGTGCCAGCAAGATCACCACTCCGCAGGTAGGAGCACCCCCAGTTGTTCCACTGCTGGGCTGGGTACTCATTGATGGCTGGCGAGCCCGGCGCCCGGATTGTACAGCTTTAACAGGCCACGATGGAGCAGAGACTCAGCAGCACACGTCTCACTCCATTCGTGTCCTGGCCACGCCCCCCAGCATTCGAGATGTGTAAGTTAGAGAGGAAGGACTGCCCAGCTGACAGAGTACTACCTTGCTACTTGAAGGACTGCCCTGCCTGAGAAGGAAGATTGGACATGCTTGCCTTCATCTCAGGCTCTCCAAACTGACTCCAAGTGTCAGTTGAATGACCTCTTGTGTGAGCTACAGGGACACAACAAGCTTCAGAAGACTCTCTGCAGCTGCCCACTGGACCTGCTGCAGCTGGATCTGCCTGAACCTGCAAGTGAACCTGCCTAGGTCCTGCTGCTGGATTCTGCAGGAGTAAGTTCCTGGCTCCCAAGAGGCGCCCACCAGGTCCTGGTCCCTTGGAAGACATCAGTGTGCACTACTCTTAAATAAAAGGTGGAAATACTGAAGTGTGGGCTCCTTGCGACCATGAATTAGGGCCATTTGTACCAAGACTCCGACGCCCACAATGACTAGCAGCACAAAGTTGATTTAAAACCTGATCTTCGTGTCGACAGCAACAACCGGCAACCTGCTGCAGAAACAACAGCCAGTGATGTCTACCAATGTAAAGCTGCAGCAACGACTGTCCGCAATGCTTGACCATCTTTTCATGCTACAGTGGCGACCATCCACAACATCTGACCTGCTCTTTGCACTAGACTGACCCACCATACTCAGCCTCCTCCTTGTTGCCTCCTCCACTGCAAACGGAACTCTTCGCTTCAGACTTAAAAGGCAAATTTTCAGTGGAACTAACCTGGCCCCTGTATCTTACCTGCTCCATCATGGTTCGCCTGAAATTATGATTTTACTCCACGCTAGAGCAAACAGATGACTACTAGTGGGGCGTTGTGCTTTTAGGCCCTATTTTCTCTAAAAACTTTCACATTGAATATCTCCAGTTCTACTGAGTGATTTTTGTCATTCTTGCATCATCTTATTTAGTAAAATGTACTCTATTTTTCTAAATTGATTTGGCCTTATTCTTGTGTTGTGTTTTCACTTTATTACTCTTGGTGTGCTGCATAAAATACTTTACACATTGCCTCTAAGTGAAGCCTAACTGCTTTGTGCCCCGCTACCAGAGGGTTAAGCACAGATTAATTTAGAGACTTGTGTGATTGACCCTGAAAAGGATTGTGGTTGTTGCCTGACTAGTGATTCCTCCCCTCTCAAGTTACAGCCCAATTTCTTACATGCATATCCTCGCAGAATTTTGCTGTAACTCTGCATAATTACGTTACAGTAAATTACGCAAAATACATCCACCACTAATTACAATCCTGCACAAAACCAAACAATAGGGAGGGATTGCAAACACCACAAGCATCTTCATGACACTTCTAGCCAGATATATGGTGCATGGACATGGAGATAAAGCAGACACTCCTCAATTCAGATGTGACTGAAAAAACTAAGCAAAAAATGTCTTGACAATAACTTTGTATGTATATGGTATTTCTATAGCATGACTCTAGCCACACAGCAGCGGAGCACTGGGACATAGCCAAAGACAAGCATAAACAAGAAATAAGCGAGAAAGCTGAGCTCTGGACAGTTAATGAATTGTGATGTAGTGATCTTCAAGAGGTGAGTTTTCAGCTATTTCCTAAATTGGGGCAGTCCTGACTAATGCAGGGATGTTTTTTTAGATTCTGGGGGTAATGTGATTATATTTCTTCATGCACTGAATTAAAGGAGGACAAAAAAGTGATGAATGGAATGCTTGAATTAATCTCAGCCACTGGTAAAGACTCAGGCCACATCTCAATTCATTGCAATTTTGCATACCATGTCACCTTAGTTGGGACCCAGCTATATGCAAATCAGTCTCGACACTGCTTCAATCGGAACAGTCCAACCCAAACTGCCAAGCCAGGTCCTTCCTGAACCAGAACAAAAGCAACCCAGGACTGGTTTTTCCCTAGGTATGGGCTCATCATCCAGGTACAGCTTGGTTCCAGTGACACAGTGTTTACGGGACCCACATTTAGGCATACCCATCCCACTTACGGCAATACACTTAAGTATACAAAAAAGTGATTGATGGACTGCTTGAATTAATCTCAGTCACTGATAAAGATTCAGTCTGCATCCCAATCCATCTTTGATTTGCACACCAAGTCACCTCAGTTTGGACCCAGTTATATGCAAATCAGTCACAGCCCTGCTTCAATTGGAACAGTCCAGTCCGAATGTCCCGTAGGGGACCAATATGGAGTCTGGGAGACCATGGAGTAGGTTATTACCACCAACCCAGATGCAAGAGTTTAAGGGTTTGAACAGCAGTTCTGAAGGGAGAGATGGTACCAGGCTGACTTTGTGTTTTTTGGCAATGTGATCCCTGAGGGTGAGGTTGGTGTCCAGGATGAATCCAAGTGACTTGGCATTCGGTGAAAGTTGGGGTTTACAAACTCTCAAGGATCATGTCATTGAGTCAGGTTTGTACTTATTAGTCGTTACTGATAAATAAGAGGAATTCTGTTCTTGGTTGGGTTGAGATTAGTTTAGGCACTAGACACCCACGTCTGGTTGATGTGCAAGCAGTGTTTGAGGCATTGGCTGTATTAGGCACATGTGGCCTTCAAGCAGAGTTGTGTATCATCTGCATATTAGTGAGTATTAATGTTGTTATCAGTGAGTAGAGCACCAAGTGGCTTCATGTCTAGTTTGAAGAAGAAAGAAGACACTATATAACTCTGGGGGACTCCATAGGTGATGGGGATCGTTCATGACCTATCGGTGCCTATGTCTTCAAACTGGTGTCAGTTGGAAAGGTAAGAGGAGAACCAGTTAAGGACATTGCCTCTGAATGTCTTTGGGGACTCTGTGGTGTGTATGATGGTGAGGTGGTCGACTATGTCATCAAAGGCAGCAATATCAGGAGACAGGGGTCACCTTCATCTATGCTCAAGAGGGTATTGACTATGTACGATGTGTAAGGTGATCTGAATTCAGACTGGAAGTCATGCAGGAGATGGGTAGCATTGATGTGATTTTGAAATTGAATATATACCGTTATTTCAATGATTTTGCAGATGAATGCTAGGCGAGTGATGGGCCAGTAGTTGGTGAGGGATGAGTAGCCAACCAGCCCTTCAGGTCAGCGGAGGCTATAGACTCCACACAACTGATGGAGGACCTCTTACCAGAGTTAGAGATCGCCTGCCTGACAGGGATTACTGAGCTTTCAGAGCAACCATTTGTTCAGCATTCAGAGCACTGCTGTCCTCATTGCTTTGAAAGTTGAAGACTGTGCAGAGCAGGCACCATGTTTGTTATGTGCGCTCTGTCAGCTCATTTGGTTTTAAAGAATTAACCTAAAATGCATGTGTTTGTTCTTCAAAAATGAAACACAATTGTCCCAAATGTTCTGTAAGTTTTCACCAAGGGCATGTGGGCCATTTGTGTTTTTTCCAGTTCGGGTCTGTCAGGCTTTTCATCATGTATCTCTGTGGTTTGTTTTTAGTGGAATATCTCAAACCCAACCAAAGGTGTCAGATCAATGTACATGGACAAAGGCGAGCATACACTCAGTGGATGATTGAAGAGGCAGCTGGATTCTGGGACCAGAAGTGTACTGTTGATGAATTGTCATGTAGTATTCTTTAAAGAAGTGAGTCTTCAACACATTCGTAATTTGGAGCAGCGATGGGGAGTCCTGATCGACTTGTTTTTTTGTACACTTATTAGTCTCCAATATTATGATGTCCTGGTTATGGGTGTGCTTAGAGCCACCAGAGATAATGAGTTTGTCTGCAAGATAAGCAAGGAGGCTGATTATAATGGCAGCTGCTTATGAAGATGGTGCCTGCTGGCATAGGGACCCAATAGAGATCCCTCAGGCTGGAGGTGTTGTGATCATACTTCTTCAGGCCCTGTATGAAACACATTGTGACATGAAGGATGACCTTAAGATAGGCCAATGTGGTGTCTGGTAAGTTATGGAGCAGGGTGTTACCACCATCCAGATGTAAGAGTAGTTGCTTCCTAGGAAAAACTGTTTCTCTTTCAGTAGCATAGAGGGATGGTACCAGGCCCTCTTTGCTTTTTTGCCAAGATGTTGAGGGTGAGGTTGGTGTTTAAGTGACTTGGTACTGCTGAAAGTTGGGGTCTAAGAATGTTAAGGTTCATGTCATTTAGTCGGGTTTATACTAATTCTTGCTTCTGTCTTGGTGGGGTGGAGCTATAGGTAGGTGTTGGATATCCAATTCTGAATGAGATGCAGGCAGTGTTTGAGGTGTTGGATGTCTGAAAAGGAGGAAACTTGCAAGTAAAATTGTGTAGTGTCTGCATATTGATGAATTCTGATGCTGTTATCTGTGGGACGAGTCCTAACAGACTCCATGTAGAGGTTAAAGGTAACAGGGCAGAGTATGGAACAGTGAGTGGAGTCAGCAGATGAATTCGATCTTTTTGGGATCCAGAGGTGCCCATGTGAATAAACTGGTGTCAGCTGGAAAGGTACACGTAGAACCAGTGAAGGGCATTGGCAGTGAATTCCATTCAAGAGTCCAGGGTGTGGATGAGAGTGAGATGTTTTAGTATGTTAAAGGCAGCTGAGAAGTCCAGCAATTTTATGAGGCATCTTCATCTGTGGTCAAGAGAGTGTTGTCTACAATGTGTAATGTAGATGCAGCATGAGCTGAGACTAGATTGGCAGTCCAGTCACACAGGACATGGATAGCAACAATATGATCTTGGAGCAGATTTTGATGATCTTGCAAATGAAGGCTAGGTGAGTGATGGGCCAGTAGTTGGCAATATCATCAGGGTCTAGTGTTGGTTTCTTTCATAGTGGAAGGATATGATCTGTCTTGAGAGGGCCTGGGAAGATGTTTTGAGTGAGAGAGGGGTGAATAATGGGGAGTAGTGGTTAGAGAGCTTCCCTGGAGAGAGCTTTCATGAAGGACAAGCATACAACATCATCTTCATAGCAAGTGGAAACGAGGTATTTAAGTATGTTGGCTAGATCTGCGAGAGATAGGGCTTTGAAGGAGAACACTGCAGAATACTATGAAAAGGGGTGGGAGAAGCAGGTTTAGTGTTCTCCAAAGGAGAAAAATGTATTTCAGAAGGACAGCCATAAACATTCTGACGTACTTTAACCGGCAGCTCTGAGGAGGGCGGACTATTGGTCAAAGGTTTCAGACAGTGAAGTCAGCTAAGACTCCACTATCAGAAACCTGGCACTGCACACACATACAACTCAGTAGAGTAAATCACAAATTTGGCAAGATGGGAGCCCCGCTGGTTTATGCTGAGGTTCCTGGTCTACCAAACTTGCAATGAAGTTCTTGATCTTCTCTCTATTCTGCACAGTGAGTCATGGTCGATCTTGCTTCTCCTTATTAAACATTGACATTTTGCTTAGTAGCTGTTTACCCATGGAATGTGCCCCTTCGTGAAATATGTTGCTATTGTGGTTGAGCACCTTAAATCAATGTATAAAAAAACATCTGGTCCTCTTGAGACCACTGTTAGACCTGGCACCATTGGCGTGGGTCTCCCTTCCATTTTTCACTGTTGCCTCCTCTGTTTTTGATATATTTTTGCTGGTTTAGATGCTTAGGGCACTGTGTCACTGCTATCCAGTGCCACAGTGCAAGTGCTCCCTATGGTAAATTGATGTTTGAATTAGTGACTCCATGATTGGCTGATTGGTTTACTTGTCAGACCCTAGTACAGTGCACTACGTGTGCCCAGGGCTTGTAAATCCGAGGCTGCTGGTGGGCTTGCAGCACTGGTTGTGCCACCCACAGAAGCAGCCTGTAAAATGTGTCTCAGGCCTGCCATTGCAGAGCCTGTGTGCAGTCTGGTACTGCCATGTCGACTTGGCAACTGCCCCCACTTGCCAGTCCCTAAACCTTCCCTTTCCTGCGTATTAGTCACCCCTATGGTAGGCCCAAGGGCAGGGTGCATTACAGGAATAAGGTAGGACATGCCCTGGTGTGTGTGGCATGTCCTAATAGTGAATTACAGCCATTTTCGTTTTTCACTATTGCAAGGCTACCTGTTCCCCATAGGCCAGAATGGGCAGTTTGATTATAACATCTTATAATCCTAATTGACCCAGGGAACATGGTAGAAAAACGAATTTAGTATGCCTGAGCTCAGAATGATAAAATACATCTTTTAGTGAAGTTGGTTTTCACATTCTGTGTTTGAAAATACCACTTTTAGAAAGTAGGTATTTTCTTGCCTAAACCTTCCAGTGTGCTCTGCTGTTTGTGTATTAGCTGTCTGGTTTTGGAGTGACAGGAGCAGGGTGAGTCAGCATTGGGCTGAATAGGAGGGTCTGCGGGTGAAGTAGGGGGGAGGAGTTTTCCTTTCACTCCCCTGAGCCACATAGAATATAGAGTATGGGGAGGAGTTGCACCTGGGACCTGAATAGGGCTGTGCCTTTCCTTCCACAATGCTGGCTCCGGCCCCTGCGGTGTGTCTGATGGCACACCCCCCTCACTGACAAAGGAGAGGAGCAACCTTGTCAACAAAGTGCTCCAGGACTGCACAGAACTGGTTTGGACTGGGCACAGGCCCCTCTGCCCTCAAGAGAACAAAGGATTTTGGGGTATAAGTATTGGTACTCTGATCCAAAGATCTTTAGATTACTTCTGGAATTTCAAGATGAACCTCTGTCGCGGAGAGTAACCAAAGAAGCTGAAGGAACTTGACAGCCCTGAGCCAGTGTGCTATTTTATGGGGTGGGCCTGCAGTGGTTACTGATTGCCAAGGAGAGGGGAAAGGAACTTTATTTGTGTACTTTCATACCGCTTGAAGAAGAATCTCCAAGGACCTGAAGAGAGCTGGCCTCCTGTTATTGGAAACTCAGGGCTACAAAAGTTTCCTTGCAACATCTATACAGCGCTGCATGTGTCCCGGCTGCAGAGTGGGCTCTGAGTAATTATCGCCCCTCCGGTTCGGTGCGCGTGTCGGCGCACAGCTGTTAGCTGCCATGAGGTTTGCAGTGCCAGCTGATCAAGTTTCACCGCCGCAGGCCTGTGGGCTACAGCGCTGCATGTGTCCCCGCTGCAGAGTGGGCTCTGAGTAATTATCGCCCCTCCGGTTCGGTGCGCGTGTCGGCGCACAGCTGTTAGCTGCCGTGAGGTTTGCAGTGCCAGCTGATCAACTTTCACCGCCGCAGGCCTGTGGGCTACAGCGCTGCATGTGTCCCCGCTGCAGAGTGGGCTCTGAGTAATTATCGCCCCTCCGGTTCGGTGCACGTGTCGGCGCACAGCTGTTAGCTGCCGTGAGGTCTGCAGCGTGTGGGATCTGATTTCTAATCGTGGATCACCGCTCTGGCCCGAGTTCCAGGAAGAGGAAGACCGCGTTATAAGGAAGCCGTGCCGTTGCCTGGTGACCGAGAACGCCTCTACGAGGGAGCGCCAGCAGCGTCACACCCCCCGCCCAGCAGGACGTCGACAACGGAAGAAAAGCTGCGTGGAGAGGTGGAACAGGCTGTCCCGACCCCTCTGTGAGGCGCCGTCGAGGGAGGAGGAATCCCGTCTGCCAATCGCCCCGGCGGGGCCGCAGGACCAGAACTGTTCCCAGGTACGAACTTCCACCCGCGTTGCCGCCTCGCATTGCCTTAGCGGGTTGGAAGTTGGCGCGCCTACCTAGGGGGAACGTGTGTGCACAGTGGGTGTGAGGCACCGTTAGTTTGATTGCGGGTCAGCCTCAGATCGCATCAGTATCCCGCTAGAGTAAGCCCCAAGGCCCGTCCCTGTTGCGGGCATTCCATTTCGTCCCGCCTGGGGGCCCGAATTCAACGCGCACTGATAACACGTATCTGAGGGCTTGGGCTCGTGCGTTGGTGTTTACACAGCTGCAACACTCTATCATCAGCGTAACCTTGACTCACGGAGTACTGTACTCCTGATAAAATCATTGTAGTACATTACTGGCCCCATACGTCTGGGACATTTGTGCATTGGGCCCAAGGAATACCGAAACCTGCAAGTTGTTTTCATAAGGATTTTACTAAAGAAGAAGATTAGTGTATGTGCAATTTTTGTCGTTGGTATTGTGATAACTCTATATAAAAATATTTTATTTTTCATACAACCTGTGTGATGTCCATCTGTAGTGTTAACTGTGTTACTGTGTATATTGACAAATGCTTTACACACTGCCTCTGAGATAAGCCTGTCTGCTCGTGCTACGTTACCACAGGGTGAGCAGGGGTTATCCAGGAGTGTAATTCCCTTGTCCTGACTAGAAGCAAGGGTCCCTATTTGGACAAAGGTGCAAACCATTGCCAACTAGAGACCCCCAGTTCTAACATTGGTGGTCAGCGGTGAGGATTTGGACTTTGCATTTGTGACTCATATACAGTGATTGGTGTACACTACTAGTGAGTGCAGACCAAACGCGACCACATACTTTTTTTTGTAGTATTTCTTTTTCCTTGGACTGTTATTTTTCCTGAGAACTGCCAATTCGTATTGCCATGAGTCCACCAGCATCTATTGCCTCTATGGATCAAGATTTTGAGGAAGAGAAGTTGGATACCTATAATACCAAACAGCTGAAAGCCTTCTGCAGAAAATTGAAAGTGGCTATCCCGGGCCTCACAAAGAAGGATGAGTTCCACAAAGCGCTGAGGGCCTGGTTGGAATCAAGAAATGCCCCTGAGCTGGTGGTGGAGTCAGCTGAAGATGCAGATGGGCAATTAGATAGGCCAGTGTTTCCAGCTAGGGAAGGGGTACCGTCCCCACCTGGCAGTAGCGTCTCTTCCAAAGGCTTGTCCCCAGCAGAGATGGAGGACAGGGAGAGAGATAGAAGATATAACCTGGAATTTTGAACAAGAGAGAATGATGGATATTAAAGCCAAGAGTTTTGAAATTTCTCCCTCTGGTGGCAGCGCACCATCTGTGCCTGTAGAAAGTAGAGTATATTTTCCCAAAGATGTGATTAAGGAGTTCCATAAGAGTGAGGATATTGGGCAGTGGTTTAGGGCCTATGAAGCAGCAGTGACAGCCAACCGGGTCCCTGAGAAGGATTGGGGAGCAGGGTTGTGGGGACGGTTTCTCAGTGATGGGAGAGACACCCTGTTAGATCTGCCCCTTCAGGATCAGATGTCCTATACTGCCATGAAGGAAGCCTTAATGACCAGGTATGGATTGACCCCAGAGTTGTATAGACAAAGGTTCAGGAGTAGTAAGAAACTGGAGTCTCAAACCTGGGTGGAATATATATCTTCTTTTTGCAGAGCCATGGATGGTTGGGTGAAGGGTAGCAAAGTGAGTACTATTGAGGAGCTTCATGATTTGTTTGCATGGGAGCACTTATCTAGTAACTGTTTTCCTGAGCTACGCCAGCACCTTATTGATAGCAAGCTGAGTAACCCTAGGAAGCTTGCTGAGGAGGCGGACCGCTGGGTCAGTACCCGGGTCCACAAGGGTCCTGTGGGAGACTTCGCCAAAGGTGGGCAGGGTCCCCAGCAGAAGAGTGGGGGGGACATGGGTAAACAGAGGGAATTCCACCAAGGGCCCCAAAGTAATTCCCAAGGGAACCAAGGGAAGGGTTCCCAGCCTCCCCCTGAGAAGAAGCAAGAGGCCTGACAGGTAAACCTGTTCACAGGAGGCCCATGAAATGTTTTAAGTGTGGTTAGCTGGGCCACTGTTGGTATGATCCCAAGTGCCCCCAGTATGATCCCAATGCACCAGCCCGTGCATCACCCCGCCAGATCGCCAGTGTAGCCCTGGGTGGGGAGGAGATGGGTGTCCAAGGTGAGTGGGGTCCCGCAGAGATGTCCCTTGTCTCTTTAGGAAACTTTGAGATGGTCCCTAGGACCCAGCTGCCTGATAACACTAAGAAGTACAGGCAGTGGGTGATCATCAATGGCCAGAGGGTGGAGGCTCTGAGAGACACCGGGGTCAGTGTGACAGCTGTCAGTTGTCGGCTGGTGTCTAAAGAGCAGGTGATTCCCCATGCATTCTTCCCTGTAGTTGCCGCGGACAACTCAGAGAGCCAGTGTGAGGTGGCTCAGGTTCCCTTTGAGTGGGGGGGGGGTTTCAGATACCCTTCAAGTTGCTGTGTGGCCAGCCATGCCTGTTGACTGTCCCCTTGGGCTAAGGTGGAGAGAGAGTCTCATTTGAAAATGTTGGGTCTGCCTGAGTGGGCGTGTGTGACCACTCGGTCTATGGCAGCCAGTAAGGGTGTGCAAGAGGTCCTGGAGCCTGAAAGTATGGCCCAGGCACCTGCCTTAAAGAGAAGAGGTAAGGGGCGTGGGAAACCGGCCCCCATAGTTCCCACGGTCCAGGAGGAAGCAGACCTTGAGGGGAATGCCCTGGAACCTACAGGGGAACAAGTAGCCGAACTGGGGGACCTGCCTGAGCTGACCCATTGGCAGCGGGAAGGAGGGCCCTCCAGGGGGGAGTTCTGTGAGCAGCAGAGGAAGTGCCCTTCTCTTGAGGGTCTGCGGCGCCAGGCTGCAGACCAGGCAGCAGGTGACCAGTCTGGTTCACATTGGATTTACTGGGAGGATGGCCTCCTGTATAGCGAGCCTAAGGTTGCTGAGCCTGGGTCAGCCCGTGTGCTGGTGTTACCCCAGTGCTTCAGATCCTTCCTACTGGAGTTGGCTCATGATGTGCCATTGGCAGGGCATCTGGGGCAGAGCAAGACCTTTGACAGGCTTGTCACCCACTTTTATTGGCCCCAGAAGAGAAAGAGTTCAGACACTCATTGTAGGAACTGTGAAACTTGCCAGGCAAGTGGGAAAACTGGAGGGAAGCTCAAGGCTCCCCTCCAGCCTTTTCCTGTCGTCAGTACCCCGTTTGAGCGAGTGGGCATTGACATTGTGGGGCCACAGGTTTATCCTGGTCTTGGTGGACCATGCTACCAGGTACCCGGAAGCCATCCCTCTCAGGACAGTGACGGCCCCCGTGGTGGGACGTGCACTGATGGGGATTTTCTCCCGTGTGGGATTCCCCAGAGAGGTGGTGTCCGACCGGGTTACAAACTTCATTTCTAAGTATATGAAGTCCCTGTGGCAGGAGTGCGGTGTAACATACAAGTTCACCACTCCTTACCACCCCCAAGGCAATGGGCTGGTTGAAAGGTTCAACCGGACCCTCAAAGGTATGATTATGGGTCTTGAGGAACCCATGAGGCGTAAGTGGGACGTCCTCTTGCCATGCCTTCTCTTTGCTTACCATGAGGTGCCACAGAAGTCCTTAGGGTTCAGTCCCTTTGAACTGCTCTATGGTCACCCGGTAAGAGGACCTCTGAGTCTGGTTAAGGAGGGCTGGGAGAAAGCACCTAGGAAACCTCCCCAAGATGTGTTTAGTTACATGCTGGCCTTCCGCAACCAGACTAGGCGTTTCAGTGATCTCACTCAGGCGAACCTGGAAGCCAGCCAGGAGGAGATGAAATGGTGGTATGATCAGAATGCCACTCTGATCGAGTTTCAACCTGGTCAAAAGGTTTGTGTCATGGCCCCAGTGGAGCCCTGTGCACTCCAAGATAAGTGGACCGGACTATTTGAGGTGGTGGAGCGCAAGAGTGATGTCACCTACTTGGTGAACTTGCAGTCTCCCAGGAACCCCTTGCGGGTCCTGAATGTCAACCGCCTGAAGCCCCATTTTGAGAGGTCCGAAGTGGGCATGCTCCTAGCAACAGATGCTGGAATGGCCGAGGAGACTGAGCCTCTTCCTGACCTCCTGTCTGCAACAGAGCAAGATGGATCAGTGGATGGTGTGAGCCTCTCTGCCACACTGACCCCTGAACAACAGGGTGATTGTCGCCAACTGTTGGGACAATTCTCTGACTTGTTCTCCCTGGTTCCTGGTATCACTGAGTGGTGTGTCCATGATGTGGACACTGGGGACAGTCCTCCTGTGAAGCACAAGGCTTACAGAGTGACTGACAGGGTCAGAGCTTGCATCAAGGAGGAAGTCTCCAAGATGTTTGCCTTAGGGGTGATTGAGTCCTCTAGCAGCCCTTGGTCCAGCCCAGTGGTCTTGGTGCCAAAAGCTGCCACGCCTGGTGCCACACCAGAACTCCGGTTCTGTGTGGATTACCGAGGACTCAATTCAGTCACCAAGACTGACGCGCACCCCATCCCCAGAGCTGATGAGCTCATTGATCGGTTAGGGGCTGCCCGGTACCTCAGCACGTTTGATTTAACGTCTGGGTACTGGCAGATCGCTTTAACTGATGGGGTAAAGGAGAGGTCGGCATTCTCCACACCAGATGGGCACTACCAATTCCGGGTGTTGCCCTTTGGGATGAAGAATGCCCCTGCCACCTTTCAGAGGTTGGTCAACCAGGTGTTGGCTGGACTGGAGGATTTCAGTGCCGCCTACCTGGATGATATTGCAGTGTTCAGCGCCAGTTGGGAAGAACATCTGCACCACCTCTGGGAATTGTTGATGGCGCTGCGCAGAGCAGGCCTCACGATCAAGGCGAGTAAGTGCCAGATCGGGAAGGGTTCCGTGGTGTACTTGGGGCACCAGGTAGGGAGAGGCCAGATGGCGCCCATACAACCCAAGATTGATACCATCCTGGCATGGGAACCCCCTAAGACTCAGACACAGGTGAGAGCCTTTTTAGGACTCACGGGGTACTACAGGAGGTTTGTCACTACAGGAGGTTTGTCAAGGGGTATGGCAACATTGTTGCACCCTTGACTGAGCTGACTTCCAGGAAGCAGCCCAAGAAGGTGAATTGGACTGACACCTGTCAGAAAGCTTTTGACGCCCTGAAGACTGCCATGTGTACAGCACCTGTACTTCAGGCGCCCAACTTTTCAAGAGAGTTCATTGTCCAAACAGACGCTTCAGAGCATGGTGTGGGGGCTGTTCTTTCACAGATTAATGAGGAGGGCCTAGACCAACCCGTAGCCTTCATCAGTAGGAGGTTACTGCCACGGGAACAGAGGTGGAGTGCTATTGAGCGTGAGGCATTTGCTGTGGTCTGGGCACTGAAGAAGTTGAGACCCTACCTGTTTGGGACTCACTTCCGGGTTTAGACAGACCACAGGCCCCTCAGATGGTTGATGCAGATGAGGGGTGAGAATCCAAAGCTGTTGAGGTGGTCCTTTTCCCTACAGGGGATGGACTTCACGGTGGAACACCGCCCTGGTACAGAACACACCAATGCTGATGGTCTGTCCAGATTTTTCCGCCTTAGTGAAGAGTACTCCCAAGAGGGTGGGTAGTTCTCCCCACATTTCAGCTGGAGGGGACACGTGTTAGACCTGGCACCATTGGCATGGGTCTCCCTTCCATTTTTCACTGTTGCCTCCTCTGTTTTTGATATGTTTTTGCTGGTTTAGATGCTTAGGGCACTGTGTCACTGCTATCCAGTGCCACAGTGCAAGTGCTCCCTATGGTAAATTGATGTTTGAATTAGTGACTCCATGATTGGCTGATTGGTTTACTTGTCAGACCCTAGTACAGTGCACTACGTGTGCCCAGGGCTTGTAAATCCAAGGCTGCTGGTGGGCTTGCAGCACTGGTTGTGCCACCCACAGAAGCAGCCTGTAAAATGTGTCTCAGGCCTGCCATTGCAGAGCCTGTGTGCAGTCTGGTACTGCCATGTCGACTTGGCAAGTGCCCCCACTTGCCAGTCCCTAAGCCTTCCCTTTCCTGCGTATTAGTCACCCCTATGGTAGGCCCAAGGGCAGGGTGCATTACAGGTATAATGTAGGACATGCCCTGGTGTGTGTGGCATGTCCTAATAGTGAATTACAGCCATTTTCGTTTTTCACTATTGCAAGGCTACCTGTTCCCCATAGGCCAGAATGGGCAGCTTGATTATAACATCTTATAATCCTAATTGACCCAGGGAACATGGTAGAAAAACGAATTTAGTATGCCTGAGCTCAGAATGATAAAATACATCTTTTAGTGAAGTTGGTTTTCACATTCTGTGTTTGAAAATACCACTTTTAGAAAGTAGGTATTTTCTTGCCTAAACCTTCCAGTGTGCTCTGCTGTTTGTGTATTAGCTGTCTGGTTTTTGAGTGACAGGAGCAGGGTGAGTCAGCAGTGGGCTGAATAGGAGGGTCTGCAGGTGAAGTAGGGGGGAGGAGTTTTCCTTTCACTCCCCTGAGCCACATAGAATATAGAGTATGGGGAGGAGTTGCACCTGGGACCTGAATAGGGCTGTGCCTTCCCTCCACAATGCTGGCTCCGGCCCCTGCGGTGTGTCTGATGGCACACCCCCCTCACTGACAAAGGAGAGGAGCAACCTTGTCAACAAAGTGCTCCAGGACTGCACAGAACTGGTTTGGACTGGGCACAGGCCCCTCTGCCCTCAAGAGGACAAAGGATTTTGGGGTATAAGTATTGGGACCCTGATCCCAAGATCTTTAGATCACTTCTGGAATTTCAAGATGAACCTCTGTCGCGGAGAGTAACCAAAGAAGCTGAAGGAACTTGACAGCCCTGAGCCAGTGTGCTATTTTATGGGGTGTGCCTGCAGTGGTTACTGATTGCCAAGGAGAGGGGAAAGGAACTTTATTTGTGTACTTTCATACCGCTTGAAGAAGAATCTCCAAGGGCCTGAAGAGAGCTGGCCTCCTGTTATTGGAAACTCAGGGCTACAAAAGTTTCCTTGCAACATCTATACAGCGCTGCATGTGTCCCCGCTGCAGAGTGGGCTCTGAGTAATTATCGCCCCTCCGGTTCGGTGCGCGTGTCGGCGCACAGCTGTTAGCTGCCGTGAGGTTTGCAGTGCCAGCTGATCAAGTTTCACCACGGCAGGCCTGTGGGCTACAGCGCTGCATGTGTCCCCGCTGCAGAGTGGGCTCTGAGTAATTATCGCCCCTCCGGTTGGGTGCGCGTGTCGGCGCACAGCTGTTAGCTGCTGTGAGGTTTGCAGTGCCAGCTGATCAAGTTTCACCGCCGCAGGCCTGTGGGCTACAGCGCTGCATGTGTCCCCGCTGCAGAGTGGGCTCTGAGTAATTATCGCCCCTCGGGTTCGGTGCGCGTGTCAGCGCACAGCTGTTAGCTGCCATGAGGTCTGCAGCGTGTGGGCTCTGATTTCTAATCGTGGATCACCGCTCCGGCCCGAGTTCCAGGAAGAGGAAGACCGCGTCATCAGGAAGCCGTGCCGTTGCCTGGTGACCGAGGACGCCTCTACGAGGGAGCGCCAGCAGCGTCACACCCCCCGCCCAGTAGGACGTCGACAACGGAAGAGAAGCTGCGTGGAGAGGTGGAACAGGCTGTCCCGACCCCTCCGTGAGGCGCCGTCGAGGGAGGAGGAATCCCGTCTGCCAATCGCCCCGGCGGGGCCGCAGGACCAGAACTGTTCCCAGGTACGAACTTCCACCCGCGTTGCCGCCTCGCATTGCCTTAGCGGGTTGGAAGTTGGCGCGCCTACCTAGGGGGAACGTGTGTGCACAGTGGGTGTGAGGCACCGTTAGTTTGATTGCGGGTCAGCCTCAGATCGCATCAGTATCCCTCTAGAGTAAGCCCCACGGCCCGTCCCTGTTGCGGGCATTCCATTTCTTCCCGCCTGGGGGCCCGAATTCACTGCGCACTGATAACCCGTATCTGAGGGCTTGGGCTCGTGCGTTGGTGTTTACACAGCTGCAACACTCTATCATCAGCGTAACCTTGACTCACGGAGTACTGTACTCCTGATAAAATCATTGTAGTACATTACTGGCCCCATACGTCTGGGACATTTGTGCATTGGGCCCAAGGAATACCGAAACCTGCAAGTTGTTTTCATAAGGATTTTACTAAAGAAGAAGATTAGTGTATGTGCAATTTTTGTCGTTGGTCTTGTGATAAATCTATATAAAAATATTTTATTTTTCATACAACCTGTGAATGTCCATCTGTAGTGTTAACTGTGTTACTGTGTATATTCACAAATGCTTTACACACTGCCTCTGAGATAAGCCTGTCTGCTTGTGCTACGTTACCACAGGGTGAGCAGGGGTTATCCAGGAGTGTAATTCCCTTGTCCTGACTAGAAGCAAGGGTCCCTATTTGAACAAAGGTGCAAACCATTGCCAACTCAAGACCCCCAGTTCTAACAACCACACTTTATTGCATCAACATAATTGAAGGGTACCCAACCTATTACATATTTTTCTCATTCTAGTGCAAAGCCTGTATTACTGGTGCACTGATGTTGGATGCAATAATTATTGCACCCAATACAATTTGACGTTGAGGTGTTGCCTGTTTCAATTTTGTCCCGAACAATGGGGCATAAGATAAAGATTTTGGTGCTTACCACACTAAAATCCGCATTTTCCTGGGGCCTATATGCAATTTCATTTTGGAGTACCTAAAAATGTACTCCTGTAGTACTCTTTTACTTACTCTAACATGACTTTTTGAATTAGCCCAAAACATCTAAAATGAAAATAAAATAATATAAATGTTCAGCAAATATCCATAAACAATTAGTACAAATAAAAAGCAAAGATTAAAAACAAATTACATAATATACAATTCAGATTGTTAAAAAAACAGACTAATGACATTCATCGACAATATAAAATTTTAAAAAAACTATAGTCATAATATATTAAGATAATTGGGCATCAATATTTTAAAAAGTCTCCTCTGCTTGCTTCCTCACTCTTCAATTGGCTACCCCTACACTCGAGAGAGACACACCATGACACAGGCCCTCATTATCAGCCAACTGGACTACGGCAATCGCCTCACACCTCCTACAGAGACTTCAGACCCTACAGAATGCCACAGCCAGGCTCATCCTCTGCCTTCCCCTATGAACCCACATCACACCCTACCTCAGGCAACTCCAGTGGCTTCCGATACAGCAGAAATGGCAATTCAAGCTTCTGACCCATGCACACAAGGTTCTACACAACCAAGGACCCACCTACATTAACCACCTCCTGAACTTCCACCAACCGCCAAGAAGACTACTCTCTGCCTCCCTTTGACTTGTCCATACTCCTGCATGTACCAAAGCAGAAGTGGAGAACGGTCCTTCTCCCACATCACAGGAAACACCAATAACAGCCTCCCCAAGCAACTTCGGACTGACGATTCACTTCTGGAAATTCCGAATGGCCCTCAAGACCTGACTGTTCGAATAAGCCTCCGTGACCTGCAAGTGCCTGGATACCTTATTGGGTGATTAGCAGCTCTTTATAAATCCTGATTGATTGATTGAAAAAGTCCAATCCATCAACAATATTAGTTAAGTTGATGCTGCCTACATTACAACAGTTGGTGAGGTCTAAACAGAGGCTATGATATTCTGCCATGTTGTCAATGTGGACATAATACATTT
Source organism: Calotriton arnoldi (assembly GCA_963921515.1). Classification (NCBI taxonomy): domain Eukaryota; kingdom Metazoa; phylum Chordata; class Amphibia; order Caudata; family Salamandridae; genus Calotriton; species Calotriton arnoldi. Next base: position 66,640 of record CAWUFW010021219.1, read on the forward strand.
AGCCACAGCAAACACCCCAGTCGCCCTTGTGCACTTTTGCATACTCTTAGGGAGTTAATACAGTCACACAGCCCCGGAGCCTGATACATTGGTACAACCCACCTAGATCTGGAGTATGCCCTACAGAAAAAAAAAATGTTCCTCCGACTCGTCTGTGGAACAACAGGCCAGACAGAGTTCTATTTGGTAGTTGACAAGGTCCAAGATGAAACATAGGTAGCCAATAGAAGGATGCCATAGCTAAAATGTGAAAAAAAGTGAGTGAGCCCGAGCCGGATGGATAAAATACAGGGCATCTTCTAGCTTAAATATATTTTTGTGCACTAAAAAGGCTTTTGTCCTGCTATCTGGAAAGCCAGATAATTCATTGGATGTAATAAAATGTGCCCAATAGGCTTGTTTGAGGGTACCCTTGATGCTGCTGTTGGTGGTCTATGGGTCACTCTAGGAACTTCATAACACCAAGCGGTTAGGAACAGAGGGGCCTATTAGCAATAACCGGCGATAATTATCGCTAAGCGCAGTTAGCGCTAGGATAATTATCGCCGGCTATCGCAGGTTTCTATCGCGGAGATAGCGTGCTATCAGCAACGCTTATCTCCAAAGCGATAGAAACCCTGGAGAACAGTGTGAATATCGCTTGAAAACAAGCGATATTCGCACTGTGACCGGCGATAGCTTGCTAATAGGGCGAGGGGATTTAGCCATGTAATCCACCTCCCATTGGATTACATGGCTAAGTCAGGTCTGGACCAGGCGTTACCAAACCAGCGCTAAACGTGTTTAGCGCTGGTTCGTTAATCACCTCCCCTGCCTCGCTAATAGGCGATAGCGACTTTAGCGACTGTTTCCAGTCGCTTTTAGGTTGGGAACGCCTACTTTGCATGCCATAAGCGATAAATATCGCTGGCATGCAAAGCGGCACCCAACCCGGTCTCTATCGCCTAGAAGCTGTCGCTAACAGCAGTTAGCGACAGCTTGCTAATAGGGCGATTGAATTATCGCCGCTTTAGCGGGGAAAAGTCCCGCTAAAGCGGCGATAATCACGTTGCTAATATGCCCCAAAGTTTCATATACGCCATTCAGGGCTATAATCTCACTTAGGGCTTCTCTGTCCGGCGTTAGCTCCTCTATTGACCAGGCCCGAAGCTGATACATTAAAGGTAGCAATCCTGTCACTTCTGTGATAGACTTTAGGGCAAGGTCCAGTCTGAGTGGCATGAGAGGGGTCCCACACCCTAGACTGGCAACAGCCCTTATAAAATAAAGAAAGTAAGCAAATGTCCCTACACAGATACGTGGTTGTGCCGAAAACCCATGAAAGCACTTTCAGACAAAAGGAAATCTCCAAAATAGTTTACCCCTCGAAGAGCAAAATCCCTTGAAATATTGTTAGCGGTGTAAAATACACAAAACCTGATCAATTCTCTTTTGTACAGCAAAATTAACGATAGACAGCATTAACAAAAGTGGCTGAAAAACAATATTTTCCATATAGATTTCATGGTGTCAGCACGTCACAGTTATAGATGTTCAAAATTGTAAATATATTTAAGGAAATGTTCCACTACAGCCAATAACATATTACCATTATTATCAATGCATATATCAATGGCTTCCACTTCACAGACAGTAAGTATTTTTATTGTGTGGTTAATAGAAACCTTTACATATCAAGTACACATAGTGTAAAAATAAGCACCAACAAGACAAAAATGCAAATGATTACGGTTAAAAACGTTATAGGGCAATGATACATCTCTTAGGATGATATTACAGAGGTTTAAAAATAAGGCCTCATATGGCATTCGACTCTGCTCTAAAACACGAGGTGTCCGCAAAGTGCAAGGTTCCTTTGTAAAAAGGCAATACCATAGACAGAATGAGGAAGGCAACTGTTTGAGTTTTAGCCTCCATTAGACAATATTACTGTTAGGTTAATTCTGAAAGTCGAACACTCATATTTTGTCCTTAAGTGTTTAATGCTTCTGCTTGATTGCGTGGTCCTCAAAGAAATCAAAGGTCTTTAACTGTATTTACATTAAATCATTCTTGTCCATGCTTTGCATATCATGGCAGTTTATAAAGGTAACAGGTATCAAATATTTTTAATGCAACATTTTACATTATTTTGCACTTACTTCATATTGAGTTTTACATTACCTTGCACTGGGTGTGAATCAGAGTAGGGCAAGCATATGTATTTACATTGGGCTAAAATGTGTGAAATGTAGTTCGAGCACCATCTAACACTTCTCTCTGCTATGTCTGCTACCTACAGCATGCATAGGGCTCTGCTACTTGACACCATCAGTTATCATAGTCTTCTTCGGGTGATGTAGTGCGAGAATATCGTGGCAAAAATGTTGAGCTATAAAAATATTGTAACAAAAATACTGACTACCAAAGTAGCATCATGATCAATATATAAAGCTAAGTACATACTCCTTCATCATATTTTAGTAGTCGATATTTTGGCTACAATATTTTTGGAGCGCAATATTTGTGTCCACTATATTTTGATATGCACCCTCGTGTTCAGGTCTGGAAATCGCCAGTGGCTAGTTATACTGCCCATGGTTCCAAAGATTTCTTTCTCATCTCAAAATAGCTTTCATGTGCTTGGTCATTGACTGAGGCTGAGAATGTGAGGGCACAGTGGCTCTTATTATTTGATAGCTTCAATTATTATCAAGGAACCTGTTCTCTGTTACTCAGTCTGGTATTTGCCCTTTATTTAAAACTCTAAAATGCTCAGTCCAACATTTTCTAGTCTCAAGAGATCACAGTTATAATTTTAGCCCTAACAAATCTACCCTTGACTACTTAAGGCATGATTACGAGTTGCTCGTAATATCCTGACTCCTTACACTTGGGTTAGAATTACGAGTTTGAAGGTATGTAAGGCATTGGATATTACTCGTATGCACTAAATAACTCAACCTTCATTACATTGCGGCAGGTCAAATCTGCTGAAATGTTAACAGGGAAAAACATACAATATTTACTATATCATACAGATTTGGTTGTGTTAAACATCAAAATTCACATGTTATTCCCTATAAACTTGTAATAGGTGTTATTTATAACTCCGGTTAAATACCGTACCCTATGGTATAGTTATTTATCAGAAGGAGATAAATAAAGCCTCAACCCGGAATCAGGCCCTTAGAGAATGTAAGTAGACTAAATAAATGAAACATATAGAGACTCACACTTTACAGTCCTTGTGGATTTGTGCACACGTAAACTAGATTGGGAGTTGTACATAATGCAGATATTTGGAATCTACTACTAGAGAGACACAGTGATTGACACAAATATCAATTTCAGATTTAAAAAAATATATAATTTATGAAGCGCATGGCTACCTCAATGCGAGGTGTCCCAGTGTTGGAAGCACATCTCCACACCCTGCCTATCGCTTTCAAGCTCTCGAGCCACCTGATCCAAAAAAACAAGTTTTAAGTTTCTTCCTGAAAAGATCTTCTGATTTCACCTGACGGACCGATAAGGGCAAGATGTTCCACAGCTTTGGTGCCAGGTAGCTGAAAGAGCTCCAGTCCGAGCAAACTTTCTTTACCTTTGGAACAGTCGCCAGCAGCTCCCCTGCTGATCCTAGATTCCTTAAAGATACATACAGTTTTACTAGCAACTGTAGGTATCCTGGTTCCTTTGTTAGCAAAAACTTGGTGACAGTAGGACAACGTTTTAAAAGATGATCTCTGTTAAATGTCAGGCAATGAAATTCCTAAGCGTGGCCCCAATAAACACACGTCTCAGTAAATTTAGTAAAAGGCATGTAGCAGAGTTTTGCACTCTCTAAAGTCTTTTGCTCCATCCCCAAGTGACTTCAAAATACAGCACATTGCAATAATCTAGTCTCGATATCATCAAGGCCTGGATAACCATTTTGTTTTATTGACTAAGGCAAGATGCACAGGATTCTGCTCAGCATCTTGAGCAGTCCAAACCTTTTCCTGCCACTGCAATGACTTAACTATCAAAAGACATCTTATCATCAAACCAAACACCAAGGTTCTTAACCTTAGGTTTAGGTACAGGAGCTGAGCCCAATTCCTGAGGCCACTATACAGTGGACCAAATGTTTGCTTGATTGCCTATGATCAGAACCTCGGTCTTCCCAGCGTTGAGCTTAAGACAAGTCAGGTCTATCCACCTAGCAACCTCTGCAAGGCATAGGCACAGGGTGGAGGCCACATGGGCCGAACTTTGTGACAGCATGATGATAAGCTGCATTTCATCTGCATATGAAATGATGGTAAATCCATAGCACTCAATTATATCCGCCAGAGGTTGCATGTACACATTTAACAGAGTTGAGCTCAAAGAAGAGACCTGCAGCACACCTTGTTTCACAGGAAACACTAATGACTGATGGGGTTTTGGTGTCACATGAAAGGTCTTCCCCTTCAAAAACAAAGTGATCCAGCTCAATACTTTGTGGCCCCTACCACAGTTCTAGAGGCTCTCAATCAGGATGTTATGGGACACTGTATCAAACGCAGCACTAAGATCCAATAACAGCAGTGCTGCAGAGTCGTCCATGCCCAGAATCTGATGGACAGTCTCTGTAGCCAACAACAAGGCTGATTCGGTACTGTATGAGGACCGAAAGCCAGATTAAGTCCTATGCAGCAGGTTGTGGATCTCTAAGAAACTCAGGAGCTGTTTATTAGAAAATGTCTCTGTTGTGGTTACATGTAGGTGGTTGTCTCTTTAAATATGCCCAGCAGCTCATGCCAGGAATGTTCAAAGTCTCCATGGTGAAAGGTTCTAAGAAAGATCAGTTGGAGACTGGGAGCAGACTAGCAGGCTGCTAATGTTGGTGGTGTGTACAAATGACAATAAAGACTACTTGAATATTACTGTGTGCCGCATCTTAACACTGGTGATGAGTGACACTTGTTTGGGGACAAGCTTCACCACCAATTCCCCTGGGAACCCACGTGTGGAGATCATCAGAGATTGTGGAATTGCTCAGTATGTCCAGCCCTGAAAGTCTGGATGGAACTGTCAAAAGACTAAAGAATGTCTTTGACCCGGCTGGCAACGGACAACAGTTTGGAGGATTAAAAAGGTAACCTTTACCTTTATTTGAGACTTTGAGACTTGGCCAATGGACTCCTCCTGCTCTGTATTTGGATTGTGCTGGTGCACGAGCAGTCATCGTACGGTTGAGTGAGAGCGCAAGAATGACCATTGTTCAGCTGTGAGGAGAAGCGTGGGGCGGAGCACCAGGGCATCGATGCATATGTACGGCTACGACCTCGTCATGACTTACAAAAGTGTGTGATGTCACTGCACGTATGTAAGCTGCCATATTGGATCGGTCACATTTCTCATTCTGAGTGTAAATTAAGTTGTTCGGCTGTGACGCGATTATTAGTTCAGAGACAGTACTATTTCACGGAACGCCTCACACATACCAAGTTAATGTTGGACATTGATTGCAAAAGCAAGGTACAGGTTCTACGCCTACAAACAAAGGTACAGTTTCTATTATTAGAATTCATTTAACACATTGCTGCAGTCATGTCAGCTACCAGCATGTCTCAACCTGCTGCCTTTCTATGTGAAAAAGGGGAACAAAGCTTCCATGGAAACAATGGAGGAAACATTTTGACTCGTATTTAGTGGCCATCGGAGGTGAGAAGTTTTCTGGACACAGGAAACAAGCCATTCTTCGCCACAATCTAGGAATTGAGGGCCGCAATATCTACGAAAGTATTGATAAGTTACCAATAGGTCATAGTGATGGTGAACCCTCGGATGGTTCACTGATAGAATATAGATGACAAAAACATCGATGTTCAAGATATCGAAAAAAAATATAGACTACAAAAATATCGACTCCCATACCTACACAGGTAAGTACAAAAATATCGAATCAAAAATATTGATTTAAAAAACACAGATGTGAAAAATATCGATTGAAATATATATGAATTAAAATAATATATATTAAATATTAATTATAATTTTAACAAAATAAATTAAATTTAATATACATTTTAAGAAAATATAACAAATAAACTTAATTAAAAAAAATAATTTATACATATATATACTTACTTTAAAATAATTATTAAACTATTATCTTTTATTTATTTTAAAACTTTAAAATGATATAAAAATAAATTATATACATATCAATAATTTAAAATATAAAATAAATTCTATAATAAATTAAAATATTAAACTATTAAAACATATTTAAACTTAAATTTCCCAATACAATCAGAACAGTAGGGAAAGTGTTGGATAGCAAAATAATTAAATTTACTATTCCAACTCCAGTGAGTGCAACAGTAGGGAAAGGGTTGGATAGCGGAGGGGTAAAAATTACTATTCCCACTCCAGTGAGAGCAACAGTAGGGAAAGTGTTGGATAGCGGAGGGGGAAAAAATGTATTCCCACTCCAGTGAATGCAACAGTAGGGAAAGTGTTGGATAGCAGAGAGGTACAAATTACTATTCCCACTCCAGTGAGTGCAACCGTAGAGAAAGCGTTGGATACAGAGGTGGAAAAATTACTATTCCAACTCCAGTGAGTGCAACAGTAGGGAAAGTGTTGGATAGCGGAGGGGTAAAAATTACTATTCCCACTCCAATGAGTGCAACAGTAAGGAAAGTGTTGGATAGCCGAGGGGTAAAAATTACTATTCCCACTCCACTGAATGCAACAGTAGACTAACTGTTGGATAGCGGAGGGGTAAAATCTTTTATTCCCACTCCAGTGAATGCTCCAGTAGGGAAAGTGCTGGATAACAGAGGTATAAAAATTACTATTCTAACTCCAGTGAGTGCAACAGTAGGGAAAGTGTTGGATAGCGGAGGAGTAAAAATTACTATTCCCACTCCAATGAGAGCAACAGTAGAGAAAGTGTTGGAAAGCGGAGGGGTAAAAATTACTAATCCAACTCCAGTGAGTGCAACAGTAGGCAATGTGTTGGATAGCGGAGAGGTAAAAATTACTACTCCCACTCCAGTGAGTGCAACAGTAGGGAAAGTGTTGGATAGCGGAGAGGTAAAAATAACTATTACCACTCTAGTGAGTGCAGCCGTAGAGTGTTGGATAGCGGAGGTTGCAAAATTACTATTCCAACTCCAGTGAGTGCAACGGTAGGGAAAGTGTTGGATAGCGGCGGGGTAAAAATTACTATTCCCACTCCAATGAGTGCAACAGTAGGGAAAGTGTTGGCTAGAGGAGGGGTAGAAATTACTATTCCCACTCCAATGAATGCAACAGTAGAATAACTGTTTGATAGCGGAGGGGTAACATTTTTTATTCCCACTCCAGTGAATGCAACAGTAGGGAATGTGTTGGAAAGTTGAGAAGTAAAAGTTACTATTCCCACTCCAGTGAGTGCAACAGTAGAGAAAGTGCTGGATAGCGGAGAGGTAAAAATAACTATTACCACTCTAGTGAGAACAGCCGTAGAGAAAGTGTTGGATAGCGGAGGTGGCAAAATTACTATTCCAACTCCTTTGAGTGCAACAGTAGGGAAAGTGTTGGATAGCGGAGGGGTAAAAATTACTATTCCCACTCCAATGAGTACAACAGTAGGGAAAGTGTTGGATAGAGGAGGGGTAAAAATTACTATTCCCACTCCACTGAATGCAACAGTAGAATAACTGTTGGATAGCGGAGGGGTAACATTTTTTATTCCCACTCCAGTGAATGCAACAATAGGGAAAGTGTTGGAAAGTGGAGAGGTAAAAGTTACTATACCCACTCCAGTGAGTGCAACAGTAGATAAAGTGCTGGATAGCGGAGGGGTAAAAATTACTATTCCCACTCCAGTGAGTGCAACAGTAGAGAAAGTGTTGGATAGCGGAGGTATAGAAATTACTATTCCAACTCAAGTGAGTGCAGCAGTAGGGAAAGTGTTGGATAGCGGAGGTATAAAAATTACTATTCCAACTCAAGTGAGTGCAACAGTAGGGAAAGTGTTAGATAGCAGAGGGGTAAAAATTACTATTCCCACTCCAATGAGTGCAACAGTAGAGAAAGTGTTGGATAGCGGAGGGGTAAAAATTAATTACTCCCACTCCAGTGAGTGCAACAGTAGGGAAAGTGTTGGATAGCGGAGGGGTAGAAATTACTACTCCCTCTCCACTGAGTGCAACAGTAGGGAAAGTGTTGGATAGCGGAGAGGTAAAAATAACTATTCCCACTCTTGTGAGTGCAACATTGTAGAAAGTGTTGGATAGCGAAGAGACAAAAATTACTATTCACACGCAAACAGTTAAAACAAAAATAAAAAACATTAAAAATTATAAAAAATCATAAAAATAAATAAACAATATTTAGAAATGAAAAATCAAATATATTAAATAAATAAATAGACAAAATATGATAATATTAATTACATATAAAAACCTACACATAATATATAATAAAAAATAATAAATACATTTATAAAAAAATCTTTTAAACTAGAAAATATTTACAAATAAATTCATTTATATATACATGTATTTATTGTATTTCCTACCCTATAACACCACACCAATAACAAAACACTTCAAAATTTGTAATACATTTTTCCCCAAAATTAACATAATTAATAATCAATTTAAAAATTATTATCAAGAAAAAAACTAATAAACAATAATTGACTACACACACTTTAACACTATGAAATCCACAACACACACACACATTAAAATAATAAAACACAATTAAAATCTATTTATAAATTGAAAACTATTACTATTAAATACTAGTAATAAAGGGGCCCATTACGATACCCGGCGTAAAAAAATCCGCCAGGCATGGAAGCGGCAAAAATCCGCCCGCACACACCGTCTGAACACCGACCACGCCATTACGATTACACAAACCGAAAACCGCCATCGGCGAAAAATCACACAAAATACCACCCGCCATCGTCCGAGTCGGAGTCAAACCGCCCGCCACGGACGGAAACACGCCCGACAACACAAAACCGCCCGCCCTCACGGCCGACACACCGCACGTGAGATTACGATCGCACCGCCATGAGCGCGGGAAAACTACAAATATACCGCCCGCAAGCGCAAACAACGCCGATGAGAATCGACACGGCAGAAGCCATGGCGCCCACGTCCCTGCACAGAAACCATCCGCTCACAAAACCAATCGCACACAACATGGCCAACAAGTCCACACAGCAAGGCACGCACAAATACACAAGCACAGTACACATCCCGAAAACACCCCCCCTGGACAAACAAAAACTACAAAGGCCAGAACCCCAGACACAACACACCTGAAAACAACAGACCATGAGGACACACCCACATAGGTAAGTACAAAAGCAGCACTCCCACAGACCACAACCCCTTGCAACATTGCAAACCAGAGAGGAGAGGAGAGGAGAGGACACAGTGACACAGCAAGGACAGCAGCACACCACAGAAACGCACACATCACCACCACCACCACCACCACCACCACCACAAACCCCCTGCACATTACACAACACACACCGCACCAGCACCACAAACACCATGGCACCACAAAGAATGCCCAAGTTCACGCCCATTGAGCTGACGGTCATGGTCGACGAGATCATCAAGGTGCACCCACAAATCTATGGGAACATGGTCCAGCACACACCACTAGCCACCAGAAACAGAATGTGGAACTGGATCGTAGACCAGGTCAATGCAGTCGGGACCCTGCCCAGGAACAGAGTAGAAATTAACAAACGTTGGAATGACGTCAAGAGCCTGGTCAAGAAGAAGGAGACCAAGAACAGAGAGCTGGCAGCCGTCACTGGCGGAGGGAATCCCGCGCTCTTCAAGACCTTCAAAGCGTGGGAGGAGAAGGTGCGAGTCATCATACATCCGGAGATCCTCGCCGGATTAGCAGGGGAGTGGAGGCTGGTAAGTACAAACTAATGTATACCAGCACACCGCTATGTACTCACATGCACTACCACCATGCCACAGCTCTCAGGGACAAACACCCCCATGTCCAGCACACAATACACAACACATCACACACACATGCAACAGACACCACCACACACAGCCCAAACAGAACAACTGTAAGATGCGTGGGGACATGTGTACACTCAGCCAGCCACGTAACCACCAACAGGTCCCCAAGTATGCCAGAAGCGCCACAACGAGCACCCACCACACCCATGTGTCCGCCATAGCTGCACTAACCGACAAGTAACAGGTAAGTGGCAGGAACACAAAGTGCAGTGGGTGGGAGGGTGGACAGCCCAAGTACAACACACACCAGGCCCCTAGTCCCACAGCACAGCAAGGAGGAGCATCCCCCACCCCCACAGCCACGTGTCAGCCACCGCAGTGCACACCGACAGCCGAAAGGTAGACATCACGATCCACAACAATCGGTGTCAGTGGGTGTCCAGCCACCACCACGACCCACAACACCCCCCACCCCCACAGACCTGCAACATGGAGCACCCCCCGCTTAGAACCATGTGGCATCCAGTACAGTGCACGCCCGAACAACCTGCAGGTGGGAAACTGGACAGGGCTGGATTACTGGAGGCATGAGGACCGTAACACGACCAACACATGGGACATGTCACGTAGCAGACGAACACGCAGCACCGCCCACCGTCACGAACAAGTGAACAATGTGCACACGGACATGAACCACAGACTCACACCTCACATGACCCATCACAGACACAGCAACACCCAAGAAGCCACGTCTGCATGCACAAGCCACACTGAATATAGTACCACACGGCAGCCACTGTGCAACTCATCACACACAACCGAAACACCATTGAAGTCCTGTCCATGTAGCCCCTACTGCCTGTCAACCACACACCCCACAACTACGCCTATGTAAGACAAACAACACTAGACGCAACAGAGCGGAACAACATAAATGCACACGAACACCACTGAACCCATCAAACACACAGACACACCATGCACATACAACATACCATCCATCCCATCCGTCAGCCCCAGTCTCATGAAAGGCATGTCATCCGCACAGCTGCCACACATACAGCAGTCACGCTAAGATACATGCCCATGACCAACCATGTGCCAGAAGTCAATGAAGCGCACGCCACACTGTGAGCAACAACACACAACATGGGCCACACCCCCCACGAGCACTGCAGTGATGCACATGGCACAGGGCAGCACGCACACCAAGGAGATGGGACAACTGCAGTACGTTGGCTGGCACACAACCAACACTCACTCATAACGATGCGTCCAATGCCATGTCCAGTAATCACAACAGACAGCAAATATGCAGGCCATGTCAGGCATGCACACACCTCAGACCATGCACTGTCATGCTGCCACAACACATGTCACGTTCGGCACCCATGGCTCACAGCATGTACCCCAAAAGCATATTCCCTCCCAAATGCGAATCTGGGGCATGGCCCCCATGTTGCCATATGCGTTCCTAAGCGTTCCATTTGAACCCCAAAAGCATATTCCCTCCCAAATGTGAATCTGGGGCATGGCCCCCATGTTGCCATATGCGTTCCTAAGTGTTCCATTTGAACCCCAAAAGCATATTCCCTCCCAAATGTGAATCTGGGGCATGGCCCCCATGTTGCCGTATGCGTTCCTAAGCGTTCCATTTGAACCCCAAAAGCATATTCCATCCCAAATGTGAATCTGGGGCATGGCCCCCATGTTGCCATATGCGTTCCTAAGCGTTCCATTTGAACCCCAAAAGCATATTCCCTCCCAAATGCGAATCTGGGGCATGGCCCCCATGTTGCCATATGCGTTCCTAAGCGTTCAATTTGAACCCCAAAAGCATATTCCCTCCCAAATGCGAATCTGGGGCATGGCCCCCATGTTGCCATATGCGTTCCTAAGCGTTCCATTTGAACCCCAAAAGCATATTCCCTCCCAAATGTGAATCTGGGGCATGGCCCCCATGTTGCCATATGCGTTCCTAAGCGTTCCATTTGAACCCCAAAAGCATATTCCCTCCCAAATGTGAATCTGGGGCATGGCCCCCATGTTGCCATATGCGTTCCTAAGCGTTCCATTTGAACCCCAAAAGCATATTCCATCCCAAATGTGAATCTGGGGCATGGCCCCCATGTTGCCATATGCGTTCCTAAGCGTTCCATTCGAACCCCAAAAGCAAAGTACAAACCAGACCCAGGATGGGCCAGGAGCCCGCATACACCAGAGTCACAATAAGTAGGGGCACAGCAACACACCCATCGGCATGGCCAATCCGTCCCATGCCACATGTGCACAGCACACAGTCCCATTGCCAAGCACACACAACTACAAATGGTACAGCCACACACACGCCTCCGGGAAACCCATGTACGAGATTGCACGAACTGTTAATGTCAGACGACAAATACATACTTCGCAAGGTGCAACACAATAACAAATCTCATTCTCTCCACAGGTGACGAAGTGCTGGATGCTGGGGATGGAGCCAGCAGCCAGCACAGCCAGCCTACAAGCCCCCAACGAGGACACACGGATGTGGAGGATCTGTCCTCCTCTTCGGACACGGACCACCAAGCAGGCCCATCTGGTGTGGCAGGGCCCAGCCGCTCCCCAGGACTCCTCCTACCCACCAACCCATCATCCAGGGCTGCTGAACATTCCCAGCCCCCTGCTGCCACTGTCGTTGCGGCCACACCCACGGTCATTGCGGCCACACCCACGGTCATTGCGGCCACACCCACGGTCATTGCGGCCACTACCACCGCCGACACCACCACCACGTCTTCGCTGGCACCAGCCCCAGCGCAGGTGGTGGCCCGGCCGACTGGATCCACCCTGGGAGCCACAGCGAGGACCGTGGTGAGCAATGTGGCTAGTGGGCAGGCCGGTGGCAGCAGGACTGGTAGGAGGAGCAGGGTCAGGCAAACGCCAGCCTCCCCTGGGAGCCATGCCCTGCCTCAAATGGCCAGAGTCCTTGGGGCCTATGAAGAGGCCCAAGGACAATGGGCCAGGTCAGCTACAGACACGCGTGAGGTGCTGGGGGTGCTGAGGTCCATGGACACCCGTATGGGCCAACTCGTGGACCTCATGGGCCAGCTGGTGGTGGCGGTGAGGTCACAGCCAGGGACAGCAGCTCCCCCTCCGCCACCACCTGCCGGGGTGCAGGGTCGAGCAGCAGTGTCCAGTTCCCCTGCGTCCACAGCCAGTGAGCACACCACAACCACCAGCATGTCGCAAGCAGGCACCCCCCCTCGCAAACGTGGAAGGGGCCGTCCGAAGTGGAAACAGATCTCCCGGGAGGACTTCGCACGCTCCAGACGCAAGTGAGGCAGCCAGCCAGCCTTCCTTGACCAGCCACTGCATTGACTTGGACTACGATCCCACTCCACACAGCCATCTGGATGGCATGTGTGTGTTGGACTATGGACATAGAACCAGTGGGTACACCCTGAGCATCACGCAGCCATGACCGACAGCTCATTGTCACTGCACGCACCACTTTTGTCATCACCTTACACACAATCACATGTCACAGTTTGAAATAAATGCACCTCTTACACAAACTGCTGTTTGTGCCCTGTGTTTTATTTGTACGGAATACAATGGCCACCTTGGGTGGAAAGGCACCTGATGCGTGGCATGGCAATGGAACCGGAGGGCCTGTAGGGACCTAGGGGTGGGAGACAGAACAGGAGCACATTCAATGAGTGTGTCACACACCCATCACACAGTACATGTCAACAACTACAAGCAATGTACACACATCGCACAGAGCAATAGGGCACAATGCCACAGCCACCAACAGTGGCATACTACCCTGGCCATGGAGCGTTGACACACAGCACGCAGTGAACAAACGGCCACCCTGACACAGCACACACACACCTGCACAGATACAGCCACATCAGCCGTCGTACATGGACACTCACCGTCAAGTGAAGTAGCGGGCGATGAGCTGCTGCCGCACATTCCCAGCTTCCTCCTCTCCGCTGTCCTCCTCACTCGAGCTGTCCTGGTCTGCGGGCTGGGGCCCTGGTTGATCTCCGTCATCCACGATGAGGGGATCTGCTTCCGAATGGCCAGATTGTGCAGCATGCAGCACGCCACCACTATCTGGCACACCTTCTGTGGGGAGTACGCCAGCGCACCCCGGTGCGGTCCAGGCACCTGAACCTGGACTTGAGGAGGCCAAAGGTACGCTCGACCACACGTCTGGTCCTCCCATGTGCCTCATTGTAGCGATCGTCTGCTGGGGTGCGAGGATTCCTCAATGGACTGAGCAGCCATGCCCCATTCGGGTACGCAGAGTCACCTGGGTGTGAGGGACACAGAGAACCGTTGCTATTCCAACTGGACAGGGGACAGCATCGCACAACCAGCACGCTACACCACTCCACATACTCACCGACAATACAGCCACGATCCTGTTGCAGATTGGACATCAGTCGTGGCAAGATGCTGTTGCGCATTATGTGTGCGTCATGGGCCGAGCCTGGGAACTTTGCACACACGTGGGTGATCACCATGTCCGCAAGGCACACCACTTGCACATTCAGGGAGTGCGTGTGCTTCCTGTTGCGGTACAGGTGCTCAGTGGCCTGTGGTGGAACAAGGCCAACATGTGTGCAGTCAATGGCTCCAACGACGTGTGGGATTCTGCCAAGGGCATAGAATGCACCCTTCACTGCCGCCAATTCACGAGCCCTGGGGAAGCGGATGTACCTGTTTCGGTACAGCATCATGGCTGCCAGTACATCCTTCAGCACCTTGCTGAACATGGGCTGGGACATCCCTCCTCCACTGCCCACTGTGTGCTGGAATGACCCAGTGCCGAAGAAATGCATGGCGGCCATCACCTTAGCCGTGGTGGTGACAGCTGTCGGATACACCCTGCGGGGACGGAGATGGGGTTCTAACATGGCACACAGTCGATGCAGGGTTGGCCTGTCCAGCCGAAACTTCCTAATGACCTCTGTATCGTCCATGTCCGCCAGCAATTGGTATGGGCGGTCAATGTTCGGTCTCCGCCTAGGGAAAATGGCAGTGGACACATGTCAAAGCAACACGACACATAGCAATTTCGCATACACATCACTGACATGACTGAGCAAGCACATGAGCCACAGCCCAGCTGTCAAGCTGGGACGGCACGGCCACAATACACTTACACAGGTCTCCCAACAATGGCAATGGCTGGTGATACAGACCACTGCCATGTGCATGCACATGGGGATCTAGGCCCCAATGACTTGCGGGGCGTGCTGATGGCGACTGACTGCATATTCGTCAAGCGGCAACGCCACGGCAACATGAATGTCTGCTGAGCATGGAACTGCTTCCGAGGCTGGATGAGTATGGCACACGACGACGACGATGTGGGCACAGGCTGAGCGGCCAAAACAAGTGGGACCTGTGGCACGAGGGGATATGAGACAGTAGTAGGTGTCAGCACTGCACCCTATGTACAGCACTGTACGGATCACACCTCCCGAAACATTGACAGGTGTCCACATTGACAGCCCCATGCCAAGACGGCTGTGTGCTTGCAGTCACACGTCACAGGTGAGAGGTTACATTGCACGTGCCAGGTGGCAGACGTACATAGTGGGAGCTGGCATGTGTGTGCATGTGTCTCCTGTTCAGGATCCACCAGATGGGCGCTGACTCTGTACTGAGCATTGGACACAGCATGTTCCGTGGAAGGCTTGTGTGTGGGATGGTGGCACTGGATGTGCCTCCGTTGGGTGGGGGGCCATGCACAGGGCGGGTACGTCGATGATTGTGCATTGTTGGTCACGGTGGGTGCACCCACTAAGATGTGTTGCCCTGTGTTCAATTCCTATGTCCGCATGATGATGGACTGTAGATGTGGGCAGACTACACATTGGTCGATGTGCTGTCTATATGCATGTGCCTTCACACCAGGCACAGCTGCCCCTGCACATGTGACCCCTGCTGGACTCGCTGCTGGGTCTGTGGAGCTGATGCACCTTCTGTGCATGGGGCGGACAGCTCTCCTCACTTCCCTCATTGCGCATGTCATGACTTTGCCGCAGGTGACATGGATCATGGAGGGCCCACATGTACGCGTGGGTAGGCTACACATGATTGTTCACTGGTCGCCACCCCCAGTCAGTGTTCCGAATGGGAAGGTTGTCGTGCTGGTGGTATATTCGATGTGGCGGATGGGTGGCCTAGGTGCGGGCTTACATTCCGGACATGGGGGGGTAGTTGGATTGGCGACTAGTTGCAGTACACACGGGACACGTCTCTTCCTTTCCACATCTGGGTCATCCCTTGTACTCACTGACAGTGATACAGTCATCTTCGCCCCAGCCCTCATGTCCTCCCCTCGCTCCCCCAATATGCATGTGCACCTGCGAGGCTAGCGCTTGCACAGGCAGCCCCAAGCTCGCACCAGAGAGGGCAAGGAGTGTATGTGTGGGTCCAGTTGCACAAGTGGGCTGTCTCAGGGTATGATGTGTTACGGGACGCCGTCCACCTGCGTGGTGCCCCAAATGGAGACCCGGCCTGCATGGACTATGCATCACAGTCTTCGCCTTCCGGATCCGCCACCTGCGACACCCAGTGGCTGTGGCTGCCCTTGCGGCCAGGCCGCGTCCGTCTGTGACTGATGGCCCACACATTCACTCTTTGGCCTCTCTCGGGAGGGCTCGGGGGTGGTGGCGCACGCGCTTGCACTTAGTCGCAATGGCATGTGTCGTGGTTGGTATGATGGGCAATGGATGGGATGGTGCGAGCCACCTCCCGTGACGTCAGTGCTGCTCGTGCTGTGGTGCGTCCCCCTACACTTCCATCTGACTTGTGCCATGCTAGACGTTGAGGTTCTATTGCCTGCGTGATATGACCAGGAGGAGCGCGAGGAGACCTCTCACACACCATGCTCCACTGCCATCCCGTGCCCTGTATCGCCTGTGCGGATTGACTATGTTGGGGTTACACCTGGTCGACTGGGGCTGTGTGTGCCTTGTCAAGGGGCATGGCGGGTGCATAACAGGATCCAGCTTGTCCACAGAGGGTGGGCTGAGGTGCGCCTGGTACCGCTTTGTACGTGTGCCCGGCTGCTGTGCACACACGTGTTCACTCCCCCCGACAGGTGTCCTCTCACAATGCCCAGGGAAGCGGTGGTGTACTGTTCATGACCCCTCCCAACACGGCGTGCTCCAACTTGGCATGTGCGCATCTACCCGTCACACCCACCCACCTGAGCACTGCGTCCATACGACTTCACACGACACATGTGTGTCTTCCACAGTTGTGCTACTCATTTGCGTTGACATCCAATACCAGTGGACTACATGGTCATGTCACGACTGCCGTGTACTTCACATACTCCCATCCTCTCTCATTCGTACTTGTGAAATGAGTCAGCGGAGACAGTTTTGGTTTCAAACATTATATTGAGTCTTCTGTCCTCTGTGATGCAGTATAGTGGACACTACTGGCAGCGGAATACATGTTGAGGATATACTGAGCATGATTGCAAATGGGATAGGGTGTGGGGTTACATGTGATTGGCTGTTGCATGTGGGATGTGGGCTTCAGAGTTACATCTGCTTGGCCAAGGCTGTGCTAATGTACATTTACGTATAGCTGCGGAGCTGCGGACTTTGACACAGACGGTATACATGTAGCCTACCAGACCGCTTGGCATCATGGGCACAGTCCATCTCAGTTCCATGTGACAGGTTTGCTGCGGTTGCTCCTCATGCACGCGTGCATGTAAGATGACATCAGGGCATGGGCTTGCGTGCATGCAGCGGCGTGCCACTTGTTGTTGCAATGTGGTGGTTACTGGACATGTCACAGTCACTGGGGTTGTGTTGTTGTTGTATGCACTTGTCTTCCATGCAAAGGTCCTGGTATGGGTTTCCCGGGGCGGGGGTGGGAGGGGTGCAGCACCCACAGACTCCAGGCGACCTATTCATGTCCACTGAGCGGTGTGTGTGTCCATGGGCGCTGGATCCATGTCGTGTCCTGGTTGTTCGTGCAGTTCCGTCCATGTGGGTGCGATACACAGACCCCATGCCACTGCCTCCCACGATGCATGCGGTGTTCCTGGATGTGATGGGGAACAGTGTGCATGTCCCGGTCATATCCGATGTCATGGCGATGTCGTTGATGGTGTGGTTACAGTTGCCGGTCGTTTGGTATGGCTGTTGTGGTGGTGACTGGCCAGTCCGTGCGGAAGCTAAGCATGGGTGCGGGGTTGGACATCATAGGTCAATCGGGGAACCTGCGTTGTGGTCCGACGAATTGACAGGTTGTCAGGTATGCGATGCCGTCCAGCAGGGCTTCCATGTCATTGGTGGTGTACATGTTTGCCAGCCAATGTAGCGGATGGTGGCTGTCAAGGTGTTGTTCGTAAGTTGTCCCTTGGAGGACCATGATGGGGCATGCTGGGTGACATTCGATGTAGCTGTTCTCGATGATCCGTCGTGTGGAGGCACAGTGGTCCCATTTCAGTGCGGGTGCGATGTTGGCCACATACGCCATGCCCCCATAGGCAGAGCAGGCCCTGTCGTGTGCGTCCAGAGGGAGGAGTAGTGGTAGCAGGTCCGCCTTCAGACATGCCGGGTTGGAGAGGCATATCTCCACTGGATGCTGGTAGGGACACCTCCGACAGTAGAAGACGGGCATGACGCAGCTGAACAATGTGATGCGGTAAGTCAGTCGGTAACTTACGTTCAGCAGGGACAGGAGATCGCATCCCAATGTATGTATCGTGTTGGTTTGGTACAGCTTGAGCTCTTCGGCGTAGTTGGGTAGGTGTGTTGCGGTTGCCATTTCGCAGCGGTTCGTAGAGGTGGCGTGCTCCGGCTGTGTGTGCAGTCTGCAATGTGCACGCTCCGGGGTTGCTGTGAGCTCTGTGTAGTCGTGGGGAGACAGGACTTGTGTCCGGTTGGCTTGTTTGGAGGACACGGGCCCTCATCCCACATGCTTCTCAGACAGTTCAAGGTCAGTGATGTGTGACTCCTTCCAATTAACTTGCATGTGGCCGACATGGGGAGTGTTTTCTTTTTCTTCCCCGTCCGTTGTGTGCTTCTGTGATATGCGCTATCTGCCCTGTGGTCGGTCTCCTCGGCATGCCTGTGTTGGTCTATTCTTGGACAATGGCTGTATTCACCGGCTTCTGTCGTAGGGCTGTGGTTTCGGAGTTGGAATGGAAGGTCATTCAGTGCTGTCTGCTCTCCCTTGTGTGGGCGGCAGGCTGCCTTTCTGCTCTGCGTTGGGCCTTGTGTGTGGATGTTATTCTTGGGCCACCTGTTGTCGGTCCCCGGGCTCTTTGGTGTTCCGTTTTATATGTCTTGTTCATATGTGCAGGGTGGTATGGGTGTTTCAGTGTGGTACTGGCGTTCCTCTTCCCGAAGGGGCCCTGCTTCTCCTAGTTGGTGTTGCCGCCGCTGTGTGCTACGCCATGTTTGTTACACTGGGGTGTGTCCTGCTGTTGCGTGACTTCACTGACATGTGTGCGTCGGTTGTGTGGCGTTGGGTGTTGTCCGTGAATTGGGCGTTGGGGACATGTCTGTGGCAGGCCTGTCACGTGTCATGTGCGTTCGGGGTGGGGCTGATGTGTGTGCTGCTTGGTTGTGTCCCTGTGTCTGTGTGCGACGCATGCATGGCGCTGCGGTTGGCCTCTGCGTTGTGCGCATGTGTGGCGGCGTCATCGGCGCTTTGGGGCCGTGACGGGGTGGTTGGTTCCTAGTCCCAGGTGGTGTGTACACATGTGTTACGCGATGTTACGATTTGGCCTGTGTGTCATATGTGGATGCAATGGTGGATGTGTAGTGTACACGCGCTGGTGGGGGTGTCCGCTTTTCCGCCCTTGCACTGTGTGCGCTGTTTGCGTGCACTTGTTGTGTGTGTGCCTACCTGCGTCTCCGCGGTACGTTGCGTCCTTGGTGGTGCATCAGCAGGAGCATGGGGAGGGCCTGCAGTGCTGGATTCATGCTCGGGGAGCCGCTTCTTCGTTGTCCGTGCTCGGCGTCCGTGTTACCGCTTCGGTTTGTCGTACGGTATCTCTTGGCCGTGGGAGCCGTTTGTTTGCGGCATCGTAATTTATACGCCGGGCGGGACGTGTTTCGTCGGACGGTGTGTGTCAATTGGGCTGCGCCGCTACGTGTACGGGAGCACATTGATGGCGGACGGTGTTGCTGGCTTGCCGGCGGTGTTTGGCCTACTTTTCGCATCGTAATTGGGCGGGCGTGTGGACTGCTGCGTGCCGGCGGTAACTGGTGGTTTTTGCATACGCCAGCACGGCGGTTGTGCTTCCGCCCGACATCGTAATGAGCCCCCAAGTAATTAAAATGTATTTAATACCCACCCTGTACCCCTTTAAAAGAAAAAACAACGGACAAAAAATTAAACAATTACCCAAAATACATATCAAATAATTAACATTAATTAACAACTATATATTAATTAATTAAATACAAATTGCTTCCCACCTTTTACTCCTATAAACACCAAAACACACACCTAAAATTAATTACACAATTTCCATAATTAATACCAATTAATTAATTAAAATTACTTAACATCCAATTAATAATTCATCAATTCAAAATAAATTACTTCCCACCCTTAACACATATAAACTCCACAAGACACACCTAAAAATAATTACACAATTACCATAATTAATTACCAATCAATTAATTAAAATTAATTAACATCAAATTATTAATTCATCAATTAAAAATAAATAACTTCCAACCCTTAACACCTATATTAAACACCACAACATACACCTAAAATTAAATACACAATTACCATAATTAATTCCCTATTTATTATTTAAAATTAATTAACAGCCAATTATTAATTTATCAATTAAAAAAAATTACTTCGAACACTTAACACCTATAAACACCACAACACACACCTAAAATTAATTACACAATTACCATAATTAATTTAAATGAATTAATTTAAATTAATTTAAATTAATTAACAACCAATTATTAATTAATTAATAATAAATTACTTTACACATTTAACACTGTAACATCATAGTTAAACTAATATTAATAAATAAAAAATAATCAATACATTTAAGATAATTAAATTACTTCCCACCCTATTGCCCTATAAACCCACAACCCGCTACGGAACTAAAAATGCAAAATTCAAATTGATTTTTTTAATAACTACTACAAATTTAACAGATATAGCAAAAAAACGAACAATTCTTATACAAAAAAACACACAACACATACATATAAAATATATACTAAAAAACATAACATTAATAAACAAACGATATTTTTAACAACTATATTTTTGCAAACGATATTAAACACTTCGATATTTTTAAAATCGATATTACTTACCTTAAGTCGATATTCTTGATCACAAGAATCTTGCTGTCGATATTTCTGACCCACGATATTTGCAACTCGATATTTGTGCGACTCGAAATTTTTGATTTGATATTCTGTCTCTGCACCCCCTCGGATGTCTTTGAAATGTCTATAAAAATGCTGGAGTTGTACCTTGGTCCACGCATCAATGACTTATTGGAGAGGCACAAATGTTTCACAAGAGCACAAAAACCGAATGAAAAAGTGGACAACTACATTGCGTCTTTAAAAACACTTGCGCGCACTTGTGAATTTAGAGACTTAACAGACTCACTGGTGAGGGATCAGTTAGTAAAGTGTACAAACAGCAGCAGGGTACAAGAGAAACTACTATCGAGGAATCCCTCACTCAAAGAAGCAATTGCTATTGTTGAGGGACTGGAAAATACATCTGGCTGGGTGAAAGTGATGGAAACTCACATGATGATGACTGATAATGTTCCTACACTTAGGGGCCGATTCCGATTCGGGCCGGAAATCTCTCCGACCGAGCCGGACCCGGAGAGATTTCCGACCGAATCGGACCCGTGCAGCCCGACCGAACAAGTACGATGCGCACGTATGCCATCGGACTCGATTCGGTCGGACTCCCATTGAAGTCAATGGGAGCCTGTCGTACAACGCGTACGCGGGCTCCCATTGACTCAATGGGTGCGAGGCGGACAAGGGCGCCCCCTACAGCGGGTACGTGGCGAAGTGACTTGCGCCGTACACGCACAGGGGTCCCCCCTGTGTGCGACTTGCGCGGCTACGCATACAGGGGAGTCCGACACGGACCCCCAAAGTACGGCTCCGACTGCTCTTTGGGGCCGGAGTGCGTGGCTCGGTCGGATTGCTCGCGGCACGCATCGTACTCACCTGGCCGGGGAACGTCTCCATTGCGCGGTGCGTGTCGAGTCCGAGCGAGTCGGTCGGTGCGGTTAGACCCGGGTACGAGTCGGTCGGAGTGGTCGGGATGCCCGGACGAGTCGGTCGGCGATTTCGCATCGTACTCGCTCGCCCGGACGCGCATACGAATCGGTCGGGAAATAGGGCTCCGAATCGGATCCGGTTAAGCCGAATCCGATTCGGAGCCCTACCGGCCGAGATCGGAATCGGCCCCTTAGTAGCATACATGAGGTGGTGGAGAAGGAGGTGCAACAGGATTCAGATGTAAACATTTGTAAAGTGACCCATGGAGGGATGGTTAAAGTTTCAGCGGAGATTACCAAATTCAAATGTTACCTTTGTGGAAGTTTTAGTCATATTTCTAGCGGTTCCAACTGCTATGCAAAAAAGTACACGCAATAAGTTTGGCCTTAAAGGCCATTATGCAAGGGTTTGCAGGTCTAATGGGAGAGTAAGAGATGCAGAGAATGTGGAAAATGCAAGGGATAGTCTGAGGACAGTGGTATTGAATGTAAAAAGTGATGGCGAAGTGGATGCTGGCTGTGTAAGCATGCCTGAAATGAGTTGTGGGACACAACATTTCCCAATATGCAGCTCTGTTCTCTGGATATTAACCCGGTTAGTTATGGTGGTGCACATATTGATGTCTTATGTCATGTAGTAACGAGGATAGAATTCAAAGGCAGAGAGGCCATTGGGAAAGTGTATGTAGCCAAGCAAGGGGACAACCTTCTAGGTTGGAGACAGCAAAGAGATTTTGAGATTATATTAAATCAGAATGCATGCAATGCATGTGACCGAAGTCATGCTAGTGGATGAATGTGGGAATGGAGATAATTTCTTTAAGGAGTTTCCTCAAGTATTTAGTGATGAGCTGGGCCTACTCAAGGACTTTGAGCATCGGATAGTGCTAAACAGGGAGGCAAAACCTTGTGTGCACTAAGTGAGAAAAGTTCCTAATATGATGTTAGAACCTTTGACGGAGGAACCGAACAGACTTATGACTCGGAATGTTATAGAGGAAATTGAATCCTCAGAGTGGTTGGTTCCAGTGGTGTTGGCACATAAGGATGGGGGAAAGTCAATCAGATTTTGTGTGGATTTGAGAAACCTAAATAAATTAATCTGGGTAGATCGCCAACCACTCCCCAACATCGCTGAGTCCATCACCATGCTGGATGGGGCGAAGATATTTAGTGTGTCAGATCTCTCCTCGGCGTATTATCAGGTGCAATTGCACCAAGATTCGGGGCATTTGACATCATTTGTGATGCTGTTAGGTGCATATCGATTTGTGAGAATGCCATTTGGGCTGGCCTCGGCTGCAGCCTGTTTCCAGCGAATCATGAAGATGGTTCTTGGTGATATGCCTAATGTATTTTTTTTTCAGGATTATATCCCAGTGTATGGTAAAGATGTGACTGAGCATGATGAAATGTTAAGAAGAGTGTTGGGGAGACTGTCAAACAAAGGACTCACAGTAAAAAAACAAAAATGCATGATTAGAGTGGTGTCAGTCACACACTTGGGCCATGTTATATCGGGGGAGGGTATTCAACCCAAGCTTGAGTTAGCAGATAGTATTGTGAATGCTCCTACTCCTTCTGACAAGGAGCAAGTGAGATCCTTTCTTGGACTTGCTGAGTTCTACTTGAAGTTCATCAAGGGTTTCACCAGCATTGTAGAACTCATCAGGATATTGTTAAAAAAGGGGACTCAGTTTGCCTGGTCTGATGATTCTAATGCAGCTTTCAATGCAGTGAAGCAAGCAATCAGTAGAATGCCTACCCTTGGTCATTTTGACACCAAAAGAAAAACTATCCTCACCACCGATGCCAGCCTTAAAGGGTTGGGTGCAGTTCTTACTCAATTGGATGGGGGTGATGAGAAGGTTGTTGAGTTTGCTTCCAGGGAGCTGAAGAAGGCAGATGAACAATATTCCTGCATTGAGAGGGAGGCCTTAGCTATAGCCTGGGCAGTGAGGCATTTCAAGTTTTATCTGTGGGGCGTTACCTTTTTAGTAATGAAGGATCATCGTCCCTTGGTGCAAATATTTTCATGCAGCCAAAGTGAGAGGTTAACGCCTAGACTTAAGCGTTGGAGTGAAGGTTTGGAGGAATTTAATTTTCAAGCGCAGTATCTTCCTGGTGTAGCAAATAAAGCAGCTGACTGCTTATCTTGATCGCCAGTGGAGGGCAAATGTGATGGTGCTACTGTTGAGTCAGCAGGTGTGAGTTGGGTTAAGGAGTCTACCATTGCAAAAGAGGAGTGGGAAAAAGGAAAGGAGGAGGATACATTGTTTCCTGTGGTTGTTTATCATGTTATCAAGGGTTGGCTTGATTACAAAAGTCTGGATTCTGATTTGAAGCCTTTTTGGTCAACAAAAATTAACTTACACTGCATCAGGGAGCTCTCATGAGAGGTGAGAGGGTTGTTCCTCCCAGTTGCATGAGATCCAAGATAATAAACCTAGATCATGAGGCACATCGTGGGAGGAGTCTATCCAAAGCTCGTGTTCGTGAAAGGTATTGGTGGCCAGGCATGGATCAACAAGTGGAGGAGGTAATTAAAGAGTGCAATCAGTGTGACTTCAATGATAAATCTTGAGTCTCCAATTCGGCCCCTCTTTCGCCTGCGGTTATCCCAGGCGAGCTAAGGACTAAGGGCCCCATTACGCTGGCGGGTGGACCGTAATGGAAAATGGGACCGACCGCCAGAGGTGCGGTGGTCCCACGAGGCAAATTAGGATGCGCCCGCCACACTGGCAGGCGCATACTGGCCTTTAACATTGCGGACGGTGCTGCTGGGTGCAGCTCCGTCCACAATGTTAAAAGTGCATGGTCTGCATTGCCATGCACAACGTGACAGGCACCGCGTGGTGCCTGCCACTTTGTGTATGGCAATGTAGGGAGGGGGGTTCCATAGGTACCCCCCAAGTGCAGCCCCTCACTCCCCCAACCTCCCGGGGGCTTGTAATGGGCCCCCAAAGCAATTTCCGCCGGCCTTTCCATGGCGGCATCGCCGCCGTGGAAAGGCCTTTAAATTTGCACGTCATAATATGGATGGCGGTGCCTGCTTGGCACCGTCACCATGTTATGCCCCAGATCCGCACGGCAGGCAATCGTAACGATTGCCTGCTGGCGGAAAAACGGCGGACGGTCTTTCCGTCTGCCGCGGTACCCCCCTCCATACTAATATGGCGGGGAGTAAATCAGGTACAGATGGCGGGCGGATCGCCACCGCCGGGCCGGCGGTGGGGATCCGCCCGCCATCATAATAGGCCCCTAAGTTAGGTCTGGATATGATTAATCTGTTTGAGTTATTACAGCCATCTGAGAGATTTGTGTTATTATTAGTAGACTACACTTCCAAATGGGTATCTAAAAGGTGTGTGAGCAGAGTAAACACTAAGATGGTTTTGGACTTTCTCAAAGATGAATTTGCAAGTGAAGGGATACTTAAGTATTTAGTCACTGACAATGGGGTGCAATTCGCCTTACGAGAAATACAGGAATTTTTAAGAGATTTTGGGGTCACTCATCAGAGGACAGCTCTCTATGCACCGTAGGCCAATGGCCTCGCAGAACGCATGAATAGAGTGGTTAAAGCTTGTGTACAGAGATCCTTGGAAACTAGAATTCCTCTTAAGGAAGTTCTGAGAGACATGTTGTGGGGAAATCACACTACCCTCAATTGTGTTACGCAAAGTTCTCCTTTTGAGCTCTTTAGGGTAGGGTAGCTATGTCCAAATTGAATCCTGGGTGGTTGCCAACAAAAAGGACTCTCAGTTTAGACAAAGGGGAGGTGGATGCCAGAATCAAGTCGTATCAGCAGAAGTACAAACGCAGGTATGATATGAAGACATCTGTGAAGAATAAAAAATGGTGTGAAGGGGAATGAGTTTTAGTGAAGAAACCATGGTGGGAGAGGAAAGGTGTTACTGAGTTTACGGGTCCTTTCGTCATTACTTCCATTAGAAGGAATGTGGTGACGGTTCACACTGGGAGCAAGTGCAGCATGTCCCGGTTAGTGAAGCGCAATGGCAACAATTTGCCATATGAGATGGGGGATACAGTCCGTTTGGGTTTGAAGTCGCATGAGCATAGAACAAATTGTCTAGTGATTCTCTCAGGAGGGACACTCCTATGAGGCCCCGGAGAACCCCTGAACACTTCAAGGATTACATAATGTTTTAATGTTGGTTCCAGGTATTTCGTGGTCCTTGTGCGTAATCAATTGTTCTTGTTTTGTGCTTCATGCTTCTTTTACCTTTTAGTGATATTTCAATGTTGCCTTATTCTGTGTGGGTAGCAAATTTCTTATCAAATATTTTGTTATTGTTTCCTTGTAATATGGGTAAGGGGGATGTGTTGTGGTTACATGTAAGTGGTTGTCTCTTTAAGTATACCCAGCAGCTCATGCCAGGAATGTTCATAGTATCCATGGTGAGAGGTTCTAAGAAAGATCAGTTGGAGACTGGGAGCACACTGGCAGGCTGCCAATGTTGGTGGTGTGTACAAATGACAATAAAGACTATTTGAAAATTACTGCGTGGAGCGTCTTAACAGTCTCCGTTATCTTAGAGAAGGCTGGCAATAGTGGACTCGGACAGTCATTTTCATGTTTAGTGAGGTGCAACAACAGTTTATCATTGATATTACTATCATGTCAAGATTATCATGTGACATGACTATCATGTCAAAAATATTGTCTCTACAAAAATATTGTGGAACATTGTATATAATATTGTTTTTCGCAATATTGTTGTATTTAATATTGTTAACTTTAATTATTTTTATTAGCATAGTTGTTATAATTCTTTAAATATAGTTTTAATTTGAAATGTTTTATTTAGTTTTAAATGTACTTAATAATTTATATTGTAGTAGCGGATTGCCGGGTTTGTATGGCAATAGAGTGGGATCATAAATAAATAATAATTTATTGATTTTTAGTGTTACTTTCTAATTGTAAATCAGTTATGTAAATTGTTTCATAGTTTAATTTGTATTTCATTTATTTAGTTTAATTTGTTAAATTTAATGAATGTTTTAGTTTTTATAATGTAATTATAGTTTATATTTTAGTAACAGCTTTTTGATTATGGAGTGGAACAGGGTGAGAAGTTACTAAATGTATTGATTTTATTGTTAATTATTTTTAATTGTAATTTAAATATGTAATTGATAGGAATTATGTAATTTGTTTCATTGTTTAATTGGTATTTTGTTAATTTAAG
The DNA here is from genome assembly GCA_963921515.1 of Calotriton arnoldi. NCBI lineage: Eukaryota > Metazoa > Chordata > Amphibia > Caudata > Salamandridae > Calotriton > Calotriton arnoldi. The sequence continues at coordinate 94,101 of CAWUFW010021219.1, forward strand.
TTTATTTTGTTAAATTTATGTATGTTTTATTTTGTAAACTGTAGTTAGCATTTATATTTTAGTAGCAGGTTATTGGATTTGTAGGGGATTAGGGTGGAAAGATACTTACATATAAATTGTTTCTTGGTTTTTTCGCAATAATATCGCTATAAGTATTTTATATTTATTATTTTTTTAATTTTGTATTTTTAAGTACTATTTTAACTATATTTTAGTTTTATTGATTATCTAATTTATTTTTTAGTGTTTGTCATTTTTTGGGTTGTAGGGAGGGTAGTGATTGTTTTTTTAATTTATTGAAATATTTAATTTTTTGTGATAATTTATTTTATCTTTTAATTAAATGTATTTTTGTTTGAATTTACATGGTGTGCATTTGTTTTGTTTTTTAATTAATTTATGTTTTTAGATGTTGAAATGTTTTTTAAAATGATTATGAGTTGCAATGGTATATGGAATCTTTCTGAAGTCCAACACTTTCCCTATTGTTGCATAGATTGGAGTAGGAATAGTAAACCCAACTCCTCCAAAATCCATCACCTTCCTCCTGTTGCATAGATTTGGGTGGGAATGGTAAATCTAATCTCTCCGAAGTCCAACACTTTCCCTACTGTTGCTTAGATTGGAGTAGGAAAAGTAAATCTAACCCCTCTGAAGTTCAATACCTTTCCTACAATTGCTTAAATTGGAGTGGGAATAGTAGATCTAACCCCTATGAAGTTCAATATCTTCCCTACTGTTGCTTGATTTGGAGTGGGAATGCGCACATATAAATTGTATCTTAATATTTTCAGATGCCAGTTTTTTAGAAAAGCGAGGTCAACATGAACTTTGGATGGAATTAGGCTACTTGTCATTAACTATTGGCTTTTTCAGATAATGTATGAAGTAGATTGGAAGGCAACTAAATGCAGATAGCCACTTGGCATTCAATTATCATTTCTATTTTACTCTGTACGTAATTTTTTGCCTTACGAAAGTTAGATTTTGACTTTGACAGTCAATAAGATCAATCACTTGATTTCTGGGATTTCCTTATCTGGTAACTTGTTTAAAAAGATTGTTGTTTTTAATCAACTGGCAATCCTCTGGGAAGAGGGTGTGGCCTAATGACTAGAGCGGTTGACTTTGAAGCTGGTGAACCGGGTTTGAGTCTCGGATGGGACGCTCAACATCCTGTGATTCCCGGCAAATCACGTAATCTGCCCGCGCCTAACAAAAATGACTGTGTCCATCTGTAAGGTAACTGGTACTCATGTAGACTGTAAGGCTGAAACTTGTCACCATTAAATAACTGCGCAAACAAATGATGGATGATATGCTGAACAAATCAAACATTCACCCCGAGTCATAGATCAGGGTTAAATCCATCATTTCATTGCTTGCTGCGCCAATCCAGCTTGGACCAAGCCATATGCAAATCAGTCTTGACCCTGCTCCCGCTGGGAACAGTCCAGCCCGAACTGCCAGGTCAGGTCCTCCCATGGCCAGAAACAAGCATCCTGGGACCGGTTTTGAGGTATCATCCCTCACCAGCCAGGCTAGCTTCAATCCAGTGGCACAGCGAGCATAGGACCCATGTCTGAGCATACCAATCCCACTGAGGGTAAAAATCACTACATAAACAAATGATGGACAGAATGCTGAATAAATCAAACATTCACCCCCAGTCACAGATCAGAGTTAAATCTATTTTTTTTTTGCTCACAAACATGCCATTCCAGCTTGAACCCAGTCATATGCAAATCAGTAATGACCCTGTCCCCATGGGAACAGTCCAGCCCAAACTGCCAGACCAGATCCTCCCTGGGCCAGAAACAAGCATCCTGGGACCGGTTTTGGGGTATCACCCCTCATCAGCCAGGCTAGCTTGAATCCAGTGGTGCAGCAAGCATGGTACCGATGTCTGGGCATACCTATCCCACTTATGGCGAAAATTACTCTGCAAACAAATGATGGACAAATCAAATATTCACCCCCAGTCACAGATCTGGGTTAAATCCATCATTTATTTGCTGGTCTTGCCATTCCATCTTGGAACCAGCCATATGCAAATCAGTCTTGACCCTGCTCCCCATGGGAACAGTCCAGCCTGAACTGCCAGACCAGGCTCTCCATGGGAGGACCCGGCTTGGGAGTTCGGGATGGACTGTTATCATGAGGAGCAGGGTCAAGACTGATTTGCATATGGCTGGATCCAACCTGCGGTGGCGTACTAAGCAAAAGAGCAATAGATTTAACTGAGATCTCTTGACTGGGGGTGAATGTTTGATTTATTCAGCATTCCGTCCATCATTTGTTGCTGCATCATTTTTTACCCTAAGTGGGATGGGTATGCCCAGATGTCGGACCCTTGCTCACTGGGCCACTGGATTCAAGCTAGCCTGGCTGATGAGGGGAGAACTCTTGAAACCGGTTCCAGGATGCTTGTTTACGGTCCAGGGAGGACCCGGCTTGGCAGTTTGGGTTGGACTGTTCCTATGAGGAGCAGGGTCTAGACTGATTTACATTTGGCTGGGACCAAACTGGGGTGGTGAAGTGAGCAAAAGAACAATGGATTTAACCCAGATCTCTTGACTGGGGGTTAATGTTTTATTTATTCAGCATTCCGTCCATCATTTGTTGCCGCATCACCCTTCAATAACAGCATAAAAAAATACATCTAGGAGTACTTTCTTTCTGTGTGTCTGGTGAACTTCCAATGTAAAAGTAACAAGGTGATGGGTGGAATGCTTGAATTAATCTCAGCCACTGGGAATTGCTCAGGGCCGCATCCCAATCCATGTTCTGCATTCTGTCCATCAACTGTTGTTTTTGCATTTGTCACCCCGAGTGGGACGGGTATGCCCAGACGTGGGTCCCGTTCTCTCCATGCCACTGGAATCAAGCTATCCTGGCTTAAGAGGGGTGAAACCCCGAAACCGGTCCTAGGACGCTTGTTTCCAGTCCAGGAGGCACCTGGCTTGGCAGTTCGGGCTGGACTGTTCCCATGAGGCACAGGGTCAAGACTGATTTGCATATGGCTGGGTTCAAACTGGAATGGCATGGTGAGCAAAAAAATGATGGATTTAGGCCCAGATCTCTGTACTGGGGTGAATGTATGACATTGTTCTGCATTCTGTCCATCAACTGTTATTTTTGCATTTGTCACCCCGAGTGGGACGGGTATGCCCAGACGTGGGTCCCGTGCTCTCCATGCCACTGGAATCAAGCTATCCTGGCTGAAGAGGGGTGAAACCCCGAACCACCGGTCCTAGGATGCTTGTTTCCAGTCCAGGGGGCACCTGGCTTGGCAGTTCGGGCTGGACTGTTCCCATGAGGCACAGGGTCAAGACTGATTTGCATATGGCTGGGTTCAAACTGGAATGGCATGGTGAGCAAAAACGATGGATTTAGGCCCAGATCTCTGTACTGGGGTGAATGTATGACATTGTTCTGCATTCTGTCCATCAACTGTTGTTTTTGCATTTGTCACCCCGAGTGGGACGGGTATGCCCAGACGTGGGTCCCGTGCTCTCCATGCCACTGGAATCAAGCTATCCTGGCTGAAGAGGGGTGAAACCCGAAACCGGTCCTAGGATGCTTGTTTCCTGTCCAGGGGCACCTGGCTTGGCAGTTCGGGCTGGACTGTTCCCATGAGGCACAGGGTCAAGACTGATTTGCATATGGCTGGGTTCAAACTGGAATGGCATGGTGAGCAAAAAATGATGGATTTAGGCCCAGATCTCTGTACTAGGGTGAATGTATGACATTGTTCTGCATTCTGTCCATCAACTGTTGTTTTTGCATTTGTCACCCCGAGTGGGACGGGTATGCCCAGACGTGGGTCCCGTGCTCTCCATGCCACTGGAATCTAGCTATCCTGGCTGAAGAGGGTGAAACCCGAAGCCGGTCCTAGGATGCTTGTTTCCAGTCCAGGGGCACCTGGCTTGGCAGTTCGGGCTGGACTGTTCCCATGAGGCACAGGGTCAAGACTGATTTGCATATGGCTGGGTTCAAACTGGAATGGCATGGTGAGCAAAAAAACGATGGATTTAGGCCCAGATCTCTGTACTGGGGTGAATGTATGACATTGTTCTGCATTCTGTCCATCAACTGTTGTTTTTGCATTTGTCACCCCGAGTGGGACGGGTATGCCCAGACGTGGGTCCCGTGCTCTCCAGGCCACTGGAATCAAGCTATCCTGGCTGAAGAGGGTGAAACCCGAAACCGGTCCTAGGATGCTTGTTTCCAGTCCAGGGGGCACCTGGCTTGGCAGTTCGGGCTGGACTGTTCCCATGAGGGACAGGGTCAAGACTGATTTGCATATGGCTGGGTTCAAACTGGAATGGCATGGTGAGCAAAAAAACGATGGATTTAGGCCCAGATCTCTGTACTGGTGTGAATGTATGACATTGTTCTGCATTCTGTCCATCAACTGTTGTTTTTGCATTTGTCACCCCGAGTGGGACGGGTATACCAAGACGTGGGTCCCGTGCTCTCCATGCCACTGGAATCAAGCTATCCTGGCTGAAGAGGGGTGAAACCCCGAAACTGGTCCTAGGATGCTTGTTTCCAGTCCAGGGGCACCTGGCTTGGCAGTTCGGGCTGGACTGTTCCCATGAGGCACAGGGTCAAGACTGATTTGCATATGGCTGGGTTCAAACTGGAATGGCATGGTGATCAAAAAAACTATGGATTTAGGCCCAGATCTCTGTACTGGGGTGAATGTATGACATTGTTCTGCATTCTGTCCATCAACTGTTGTTTTTGCATTTGTCACCCCGAGTGGGACGGGTATGCCCAGACGTGGGTCCCGTGCTCTCCATGCCACTGGAATCAAGCTATCCTGGCTGAAGAGGGGTGAAACCCCGAAACCGGTCCTAGGATGCTTGTTTCCAGTCCAGGGGCACCTGGCTTGGCAGTTCGGGCTGGACTGTTCCCATGAGGCACAGGGTCAAGACTGATTTGCATATGGCTGGGTTCAAACTGGAATGGCATGGTGAGCAAAAAACGATGGATTTAGGCCCAGATCTCTGTACTGGGGTGAATGTATGACATTGTTCTGCATTCTGTCCATCAACTGTTGTTTTTGCATTTGTCACCCCGAGTGGGACGGGTATGCCCAGACGTGGGTCCCGTGCTCTCCATGCCACTGGAATCAAGCTATCCTGGCTGAAGAGGGGTGAAACCCCGAAACCGGTCCTAGGATGCTTGTTTCCAGTCCAGGGGGCACCTGGCTTGGCAGTTCGGGCTGGACTGTTCCCATGAGGCACAGGGTCAAGACTGATTTGCATATGGCTGGGTTCAAACTGGAATGGCATGGTGAGCAAAAAAACGATGGCTTTAGGCCCAGATCTCTGTACTGGGGTGAATGTATGACATTGTTCTGCATTCTGTCCATCAACTGTTGTTTTTGCATTTGTCACCCGAGTGGGACGGGTATGCCCAGACGTGGGTCCCGTGCTCTCCATGCCACTGGAATCAAGCTATTCTGGCTGAAGAGGGTGAAACCCCGAAACCGGTCCTAGGATGCTTGTTTCCAGTCCAGGGGCACCTGGCTTGGCAGTTCGGGCTGTACTGTTCCCATGAGGCACAGGGTCAAGACTGATTTGCATATGGCTGGGTTCAAACTGGAATGGCATGGTGAGCAAAAAACGATGGATTTAGGCCCAGATCTCTGTACTGGGGTGAATGTATGACATTGTTCTGCATTCTGTCCATCAACTGCTTTTGCATTTGTCACCCCGAGTGGGACGGGTATGCCCAGACGTGGGTCCCGTGCTCTCCATGCCACTGGAATCAAGCTATCCTGGCTGAAGAGGGTGAAACCCCGAAACCGGTCCTAGGATGCTTGTTTCCAGTCCAGGGGGCACCTGGCTTGGCAGTTCGGGCTGGACTGTTCCCATGAGGCACAGGGTCAAGACTGATTTGCATATGGCTGGGTTCAAACTGGAATGGCATGGTGAGCAAAAAAACGATGGATTTAGGCCCAGATCTCTGTACTGGGGTGAATGTATGACATTGTTCTGCATTCTGTCCATCAACTGTTGTTTTTGCATTTGTCACCCGAGTGGGACGGGTATGCCCAGACGTGGGTCCCGTGCTCTCCATGCCACTGGAATCAAGCTATCCTGGCTGAAGAGGGGTGAAACCCCGAAACCGGTCCTAGGATGCTTGTTTCCAGTCCAGGGGGCACCTGGCTTGGCAGTTCGGGCTGGACTGTTCCCATGAGGCACAGGGTCAAGACTGATTTGCATATGGCTGGGTTCAAACTGGAATGGCATGGTGAGCAAAAAAACGATGGATTTAGGCCCAGATCTCTGTACTGGGGTGAATGTATGACATTGTTCTGCATTCTGTCCATCAACTGTTGTTTTTGCATTTGCACCCACCATGCCACCTCAGTTTGGAACTAGCCATATGCAAATTAGGCTTGACCAGGTCCTCATGGGAACAGTCCAGCCAGAACTGCCAGGCCAGGTCCTCCCTGAACCAGAACGCAAGCAACACAGGACTGGTTTTGCCGTTCTATGGGCTCTTCAACTGGGAATAGCTTGGTTCCATTGGCATAGGGAGCCCGGGACCGATGTGTGAGCATACCTGGCACCCTTAGGGCATTGAATGCAAAAATAAGGTGATAGGTGGAATGCTTGAATTAATATCAGCCAAGGGCAGTAGCACGGGCCGCATCCCAATATATAGTTTTTCTCCCATTACGCCACCTCAGTTTAGACCCAGCCATATGGCGGACTTACAGCAGCACAACTTTTGGTGATTAATCAATGAACTTGCAATCCTTCGACTTGCACTGGCACTGTAGGTGGAAGAACAGGTACATTAGCAAGAAGCAGCTGATGTAAATATACAGCCAAAATGCGTCTGAGCGTCTTTGGAAGACAAATAAAGTTTTGACTTGTACCCCTCACGAGTGCTGGAATAATTTTGGAGCTGTGATATATATATATATATATATATATATATATATATATATATATATATATATATATATATATATATATTTACCTACTGGCGGTTGCCAGTAGGTAGTTATAGTTAGGCCCTAGTTACCATAGGAAAAGCGTTTTTGATTTACCAATATCTTTAACGCCATTTGACGAATCTTCGTGAAATTTTCCAAAAACAGGGTTGGACCGCTCAGTTTGTGTGTTGAAAGTTTCGGGGTGATTCGTCAAGCGGGGGCTGAGAAAAAAGGGGGGTCCCAAAGAGCGTTTTCTCCATGTTAATTTCCATAGGAACTTTATTACAGGCTACAGCCCGAACTGCTGAACGGAATTACACCAAATTTGGCAAGAAGGTAGGTCTTGGTTTAGACTGCGCCCTTTTTGTTAAATGGTGTAAATCCGTTCAGTAGTTCCTGAGAAATTTTAAAAAGAAAAATATCGATATCTGAGCACCGAGGAGGGTTCACAAACTCTCCCGGGCACGAGCTTCACTCTGATTGGCTGCCAACACTCCAAACCAGGAAGTGTTGGCAGCCATCTTGTGACTTGGTAGAAGCGAGTCACAATAAAACAGTGAAAAAGAGGTTAAAAAACAAGAAAAGGGGGCAGGGTACAAACACCCTGACCCCTAGGCCTGGTCAGGGGGTCCCACAAGGGCCAAAAAAAACATTTTTTTAAAACAAAATCGGCCGAATTCGCGCTGGGGTCGCGAATCCGGCTGAGAAAATTTTAAAAAATGAATCGCGGACTCCCGCGCTTCATTTAAATGAGCCCCAGGGTGGGCCAGGTCCCGGGGGAATGTCAAAATTATATCGCTGGGGCCCGCGGGGGCCCCTGCAGCCCCAGGGACTGCCACCTCCCAAAGGCTTGTTTAATAATCTGTGGGGGGGCTCCCAGGCCCCCCCAAGCCCCGGGGACCACCACCCCCCAGGGCTTTACTTAAATATGCACGGGGGCACATGGCCCCCCGCTGCCCCGGGGACCCCCACCTCCCCGGGCACACAGACAAACATTTGAGGGTGGGGGGGCCTCATGGACCCCCCAAGCCCCGGGGCCTGCCACCACCACAGGGCTTTCTTCAATTATATGCGGGGGGCCCCGCAGGCCCCCAATCCGCGGGGACCACCACCTCCCCAGGGCTGGGCAAATGATGGGAGGGGGCCGTGCGCCCCCCTTCCAGGAGCCCTTGATGGCCCTGGGGACCGCCACCCCCAGGGCCGGCTCCTGCAATGTCCTGGGGTGCCCACCCCCGGGACATTGCTGTTTGCTATGGCAGGGCGGGAGCACGGATCCCACCCTGCCATAGCAAACTCTGCTTTGCTTCCTTGAAGTGAGAGCAGGAAAACCTGCTCTCGCTTCAAGGAAGCAAAGCAGGACTGCTTTGAGCAAGGGGAGCTGCATGTTAGCAGCTCCCCATGCTCAAAAGCAATTCTTTTTAAAAAAAGGGGTCAGGCCCTGGGAGATGGGGTCCCCAGGGCCCAAAATATAGTAAAAGAAGGGGGGCCACACAGCCCTCCTTCAAAAAAAACCCCCAAAAAACGTAATCTCACCTGAGGCCCCGCCCCCTCACTGCACCATTCTGCAAACGGGCCCCGTGGCGCATTGTAAGATGGGAAATTAATTCCACTTGAATACTGGGGGTCCCTGGGGGACAACTAGCCCACCAGGTACCTCCAGTATGCACCACAGAGCTGCATTGCAGAGAGGTGGTCTGAGGCCACGCCCCTTTTTACACCTCTCTGCAACGCAGCTATGTGGCGCTTACTGGAGGTACCTGGTGGGCTAGTTGGCCCCCAGGTACCTCCAGGATTCAAGGGGACTTAATCCCCCAACTTACAACACGCCAGGGGGCGCGTTTGCACAGTGGTGCAGGGAGGGGGCGTGGCCTGACATAACAAGTGTGAAAACACACCCCCTGGCCCGTTGTAAATTGGAGGATTAAGTCCCCTTGAATCCTGAGGGTCCCTGGAGGCCAACTAGCCCACCAGGTACCTCCAGTAAGCGCCACAGAGCTGCGTTGCAGAGAGGTGGTTTGAGGCCACGCCCCTTTTTACACCACTCTGCAAACGCGGCTTCTGGTGCACTGCTGGTGGGGCGATGAGGTCCTCTTGTGTCCTGAGGACCTCAGGACACAAGTGGACTTCATCCTCTGAGCAGCAGTGCGCCAAAAGCTGCGTTTGCAGCGTGATGTAAAAAGGGGCGTGGCCTCGGAACACCTCTCTGCAACGCAGCTATGTGGCACTTACTGGAGGTACCTGGTGGGCTAGTTGGCCCCAGGGACCCTCAGGATTCAAGGGGACATAATCCCCCAAGTTGCAATGCGCCAGGGGGCGCGTTTGCACAGTGGTGCAGGGAGGTGGCGGGGCCTGATATAACAAGTGTGCAAACCGCCCACTGGCGCGTTGTAAATTGGGGTATTAAGTCCCCTTCAATCCTGAGGGTCCCTGGGGGCCAACTAGCCCACCAAGTACCTCCAGTAAGCGCCACAGAGCTGTGTTGCAGAGAGGTGGTCCGAGGCCATGCCCCTTTTTACACCACTCTGCAAACGCGGCTTCTGGTGCACTCTTGGTGGGGCGATGAGGTCCTCTTGTGTCCTGAGGACCTCAGGACACAAGTGGACTTCATCCTCCGAGCAGCAGTGCGCCAGAAGCCGCGTTTGCAGCGTGGTGTAAAAAGTGGTGTGCCCTAGGAACACCTCTCTGCAACGCAGCTCTCTGGCGCTTACTGGAGGTACCTGTGGGCTCGTTGGCCACCAGGGACCTTCAGGATTCAAGGGGACTTAATAGGGATGTTATAGTTAGAAATTAGCATTTAAAAAACCTTAGCAATTCACTGAAAAAACCATAGGATTCAGGCACATTATAATTAGAAATTCTCGTTTAAAAAACCATTGAAAGGCACTGAAAAAGCCATAGGTTTCAGGGATGTTATAGTTAGAAATTAGCATTTAAAAAACCTTAGAAATTCACTGAAAAAACCACAGGTTTCAGGGACGTTATAGTTAGTTGGACATTTCACTCATACAAAACCAGAGAATTCGGCCGTTATAGTTAGTAGAGCTAACTATAACTCGTGCCCCCGCAATGCACTGCTGATGATGTCACATATTACATCACTCATGACATGGTCAGTGACATCACCGAGATCTAAATAGTTCACGGATTCATAACTCACTTCTCCTGTGAACTCTAGATTCACCTTATTGCTATTAAGGACCTTTATAAAGTCTAAAGCTGTTTCGGACGACCCATTCCAAACAATTAGTAGATCGTCAATATAACGATACCAACTTACCACCCGATCTGTCCATTCCTTGTTTGTTTCGCCCCAGGCCACCTGCTCCTCCCACCAACCCACGAACAAGTTCGCGTAGCTGGGGGCGAAGCAGGTGCCCATTGCTGTACCTGACATCTGTCTAAACATCTGTGTTTGAAAAAGGAAGATATTGTTATGGAGACAAAAATTAGCAAATTCCAACACTAAGGTACTATGTTCCATATACTTCAAAGGGCGCTTGTCCAAGAAGTATTTCATGGCCTCCAAGCCATCCTTATGTGCAATAGAAGTATACAGGCTCGTGATGTCAAGCACCATCAGCTTAAAACCTTCTTCCCAGCGTATAGATGCGATATGTCCCAAAAGATCTTTCGTATCCCTGATGTAGGATTTCAAAGCCTTCACATGAGGTAAAAGAAAGAAGTCCACATATATTGACATGTGTTCAGTCAAACTCCCTTGTGAAGCCACTATTGGCCTCCCTGGTGGTTCTTGCTTGTTCTTATGCACCTTAGGGAGGTGGTAGAAAGTAGGGATAGTGGGATTAAGCCGTCTCAGAAACAAGAATTCATCCATTTCCAAAAAGCCTTTACTATGCCATTTCGAAATTAATTGATGATAATCCGTGATACTTTGATGGTATTCTTTCTCAGGGATGGCAACATAATTTCGTTGTTCAGAAAGTTGTCGTATTGCCTCCTTGTTGTAATTTTCCCTCGTCTGGAGAACAATGTTCCCACCCTTATCAGAGGGCTTACAGATGATCATCTTGTCCTCGCTTAGCCTCTTCAGTGCCAGTTGTTGCTTAAAGGTAAAATTAACTTTGCTCTTGTTTTCATTCAGAAATTTCTGTTTGCGTCGTAACCGTGTCAAATCTTTGATCACAGAGTCCGCAAATATTTCTATAGCATCAGGAGGCATCTGTGGTAAAAATTGAGAGACAGGTTTGAAGGGGTATGGCCTCCGCTTTGTTCGATTCCGGTTACTGCAACCTGCTGCGAGAGGCTAGTGGACGTCAAAACACCTTCAGGAGCTTCCATCCTTAATTCCTCTAATACCATCAAGGTATTAAGATCTTTTCCTGTCAGGGTGTCAGTGTCTCTTGGAATACTCCCCTTCTTTTGGGTCTAGTGAAGGCAGGCTTGGTTTCAAAATACTTATGCAACTTCAACTTTCGCGTAAATTTAAAGAGGTCAATGCGTGTCTGTGTGAACTCTATAGTCCTTTGAGGACAAAAAGTAAGTCCCAACTTGAGAACTGATTCTTCAGTGTTCGTTAATTGTTTGTCCGTGAGATTGATGATGGTAAGATTGTCTCCCATCAATATCGTTTCCTGTTGTATACTTTCTTGCTCCGTGTTGCTGGTGGGACAGATTGCCTTTGCGGCCTCCCCGCCCCTCCTCGTCTTCCTCTTGCCGCCCTTTCTGGTGGCTTGCCTCTGCCACCTCTTTGCCACGACTGGCGGATGAGTTGGAACTCCTCGCGAAAAGGAGTACGCGTCAGACCAGATCTCACGCTGCTCTGATTATCTTCCTCAGAAGACTCATTCTCTGTCACCTCCGACTCTGACGTTATCGGTGTCTCCACCACTGTTTGCACATATCCCTTCTTGTTATCCATGAGCTCCTTTCTTGGATTGTCATACTTCCTAGAGAAGGTCAAAACCCTCCCCTGGGCATAGTCATTTTCGTCCCGGTCGAATTTGCTTTGTTTACATAGTTTTATCTTCTCTTCGTAAGATTTCAGTCTTTTCTTCATTTGCTCTTTAAATTCCTGTATTTTTGTTTGATCTTCTTCCTTTTTTAATGTTTCTTCTATTTCCTCAATGTCATGTAGGGCCTTGTCTTGATCACTCCAGGCAAACTTCACCAGGATCTGTAGCATCCCTCTACATGACTGTGCAGTGTGCTCCGCCCATTCATCCAGTAACAGAGGATCAGGGGATTCATAAGCCGGTACCGTATAAATCCTAAGGCCTCTGGGGACCCTATTTACTTCAATGTAATTCTGTAATGATGTCCCCTCCCACCACTTTGTTCTGTTCTGTTTTGTTTTGTTTTGTTTTATTTTATTTTGGTTTGCCTTTTTGGGTTCTTATTGTGCGATCTACTTTTCAGTGACTGTCAAAACAGACGATTTCTACTGGTGTCGCTGCTTGTGTAGAAGCTCGCCATCCTATTTGTGTACATTTCATGTATTCAAATGGATACATTGCCTTCCTATATACTTTCCCTGTTGTATGTATTTTATCGTGATTAGCGACACTTTTATCAATTGAGGGTGAAAACCTTTCCAAATTGGCCCATCCAGGGCGGGATTTTTGTATATGCTTTTATATTCGGATAAGCCATGAACTGTGAGAGCCCATTCAGGGCGTGATTTATGAGTGTCCTAAATAATTGTATGGATATTTGTTTTACCGTGTGCCTTTAATGTATCGGCAAGACACCATGTAATAATTTATATGGTTATTGGATATCGAGAATTTATGGTGTTCAACACGATGTGACTTATTAAGGAACAGTTCTTTGACATTACAAAATGGCGTTCGCTATATTTGATTTTGAAGGCTTACTGTGATCTCACGTGAGTCCTTTGTTTGTGTTGTGCACGGGAGTTTTGTGGTTTATAAACAGGGATATCGGTGTTCTCGGTAAACATAGAAGAAGGCCGTTGCCGAAACGCGTCTGTTGTTGAGTGCCAGTGTTCTGAGAAAATAAACTTACGGAACCTGCCCCCGTGAGTGCTGTCTTCCTTTGGGATTTCCCTTGGTCTGGAGGAGAGTTGGAGCTGGAATATATATATATATATCTATATTCACAGAAAAAAACAAAGGTTACAGAGACGTTATAGTTAGTCAGACATTTCACTTGTAGAAAACCAGAGAAATTCAGCCGTTATAGTTTGCTGAGCTAACTATAACTCATGCCCCCGCAATGCACTGCTTATGACCTCACATATTACATCACTCATGACATGGTAGTGACATCACTGATGACATCTCAAATGACATCACTGACGACATCAGTGATGACATCATCTAGTAACTGAGTATTTTTAAAACTTTTATGAGTGTTAAATATATATACCACGGTGTGTTGGTCAATCAGTGGGTGTATGAATGACTGTATGGATGACTCAGTGGGTGCATCACTAACTGTAAAAGTGAGTGATTAGGTGTCTCAGTGAATGTATGGGTGAGTGACTGGTTGTGTGAATGTGTGTATCTGTCTGTCAGTTAATGTCTAAGTGGGCGTATGAGTGTGTTAGTGGGTACGTGAATGGCTATATGGGTGACTGACTGCTTGTCTGACTATGTCTATGGTTGTCTCAGTGTCTGTGTTTGTAGGTGAGGAGGTGTGTGACTGCCTGTATGGATCAGTGAGTGGGTGAGTTAGTGGCTGTATGGGGTACTTTTGTGTGTGTGAGAAGTTGTATGTGTGAGTGAGTGTCTGTATGGCTGTGTCGGTGATTGAGTGCATGTGTCAGTATGGGTGAGTAACTGAGTATATGAAATGCAGCATATGTGATTGACGGGGTATATGAGTGACTGTATGCATGAGTGAGTGAATGTGAGAGTGGCTATATAGATTAGTGCATGCTTCTGTAAGTGACTGTATAGCTGAGTGAGTATGTGTTACTATTTTTATGAGTAAGTAAGTGGGTGGGTGTGTAACTGTTTGGATGAGTAAGTGGCTGTATGATAGGCTGTATGGGTGAGTGTCTAGGTGTGTGAGTAGTTCTATGGGTGACTCACTCAGTGTTTCAGCACTTGTATGCCTGTATGAGGGGATATGTCAATGGCTGTGTTAGTGACTGAGTGGGTTTGTGAGTGGCAGTATGGGTGAGCAAGTGGATGTGTGTATAGATCAATGAATCAGTGAGTGGGTGTGTAAGTACTGGTATGGCTCTGTGAATGGGTTTTGAATGGTTAGGTGGGAGCAGCAGTGGGTGTATAAAAGATTCTACAGTGGTGTGAGTGGGTGCGTTAGAGATACTGTGATGATGTCATGAGTGATAACACCAGTGATATCATTAGAGATTTCATTAGTGATGTCATCAGTGACGTCACTGACCATGTCATGCGTGAAGTAATATGTGAGGTCATAAGCAGTGCATTGCAGGGACATGAGTCATATTTTGCTCAGCTAACTATAACGGCTGAATTTCACTGGTTTTGTATGAGTGAAATCTGAGCCTAACTATAACGTTCCTGTAACCGTTGTTTTTTCAGTGAATTTTCAAGATATTTTTATTCTATTTCCTAACTATAACGTCTCTGCAACCTTTGTTTTTTTCAGTTAATTTATACGTTTTTTAAAGTTCTATTTCCTAACTATAACGTCCTTGTAACCTTTGGTTATTTTCAGTGAATTTCGATGTTTTTTAAAATTTTATTTCTTGACTGTAACTTGTAACCTTGGAAAGTGGGTGTGTGAGTGGCTGTATAGGTAGGTGAGTAGGTGTATGAGTGACTGTATGGGTGTGTACATGGCTGGTTAAGCGGGTGTAGGAGTTCCTGTATGGATCTGTGAGTGGCTGTGTGAGTCTAAAATTGGGTGCATGAGTGTCAGAGTGGGTCTGTGACTGGATGCGTGAGTGTCTGAGTGGGTCTGTGACTGGATGCGCGAGTGGGTCTGTGAGTGGGTGCATGAGTGCTTGAGTGGGCCTGTGAGTCAGTGCATGAGTCTCTGACTAGATCTGTGAGTGGATACATGAGTGCCTCTGAAAGTCTGTGAATGGATGGATGAGTCTCTGAGTGGGTGAGTGAGTGGGTGCATGAGTGTCTGAGTGTCTAATTGGGTCTGTCAGTCGGTGTGTGGTTAAACAAGTAGGGGGCACATGGGAGCAGGTCTTCATGCCAACTCCCCCTGTCACAGTCCTGCGTCCAGCTTGCGTGCAGTCCGCTATCCTACCCTCTGCTGCCTTCGGTTTTGTGCCCCCTCTGCTCATTTTCAACTTGTTTTTCTCCATATTCTCTGCTCCATCCTGCCCTCTATTTTGCCTCTTTGTGCTCATTCTGCCCATTATCTTGCCACTTTCTGCTTGCTCCTGACCTTTATTCTGCCTCTTGCTGCTCATTTCGGACATCTATTTTGCTTATAGCTGCTCATTTCTGACCTCTAGTTTGGCTCTTTCTGCCCAATATTTTGCCTCTTTCTGCTCGTTTCTCACCTTTATTTTGCCTCTTGCTGCTCGATTCTCACCTTTATTTTGCCTCTAGCTGCTGGTTTTTGACCTCTATTTTACCTCTTTCTGCTCGTTCCTCACCTTTATTTTGCCTCTTTCTGCTAGTTTCTCACCTTTATTTTAGGGTTGGTGGTAAACTCTGCTCCACAAGCAATGAGGTCTCAGCAATCCCGCTGTGTGGGACTTACTGGTGGTAACAATCAGTGTTCTTGGCCCCCATCAACCCTCAGCAGCCATGGGAACTTCATTCCCCAACCAGCAGTGTGCCAGGAGGCCTGTTTGCAGAGTGGTCGAGAAAGGGGGTGGGGTCTTTGATGAGGTACCAGCAATCCCACTGTGTGGGAATTATTGGGGGTAACAATAGGGGTTCTTGGCCCCCAATGACCCTCAGCAGCCAAGGAGACCACATTTTCCAATGAATAGTGCACCAGTAGTAGTGCTGTGAGGGTGTTGTATGTACAGGGAAAATAGGCGCCTGTCAAGTTGGCGTAGTATACAATATTCATATATTATGCGGTGCAAAAGGTGAGGGAAAACACCCTACAACCCCCAATAATGTAGGGCCAAAGGCCCGTCACATAAGTAAAGTCCTGTCCTATGCACACTCTCTAGTATTATAGTGAAAGTTCATCATAGAGTTGAGGTACAAGGAAAAGGATGAACAGTATCTCTTATGTTCTTTTCTTTGTCTTTATTCAAACAAACGTCCAGCCAACACGTTTTTCGTTGTGTGGGGAATACCCCTCGACTTCTTCAGGGTTGTTCTGTTCTGTGTATTGAGTGTTCCGAATCCTCTCTGCCAGTGATAATTCCGACCCGGCTGGTCAATTGGTTATCCTTCCCATATATGATTTTTTCCAAAGTTTTCAAGGAGGGGTTTAATCCCTCATTGTCGGGTATCCGGGGTAAACCCTTTCATGTGAGCTGAAATCTAAAGACACATCCGTGTGTGGTGATCTGTAAAAGAGCAGCAGATCTGTAGCGAGTGCGCTGACAGACCGATATGGTGCCGGTTACGTGTTCTGTGTGTTTGAACACGCAACAGAACACGCAGCAGGGCCACTGGAATTATGTGACTGTTCGGCTGCACCAATTTTCACATAATTAAACATTTTCCGCATTTGCCAAATATTCCATCATCTGCTGCCTAATCTACAGATTTGAACAAAAAAAGCCTTGTTTCTAGCTCAAACGGCTCAAATGTTCCCAAAAATGCAGCGTCACGTGTTACAGCGTGGTGGAAGGCCTTTTGCAAAGCTGGAATGGTCACGTGTTACTTATTGCAAAAAGTGGGTGTTAAACTGGTACTAATGGTGCATAAACCTCTCTTATTTCTGTGCTCTCTTGCCTCTTTCTGCATTTCTTTTGCTTCTTTCTGCACCTTTCTTCCTCTTTCTGCACCTCACTGTCTTCTTTCTGCACCTCACTGTCTTTTTTCTGCACTTCACTTGTCTCTTTCTGCACTTCTCTTGCCCGTTTCTGCACCTCACTTGCCTCTTTCAGCACCACTGCTGCTTTTTTCTGCAGATCTCTTGCCTCTTTCTGCACCTCTCTTGCCTCTTTCTGAACCTCTCTTGCCTCTTTCTGCTTTCTGCTCCTCTCTTGCCTCTGTGCATTTCTCGTGCCTGTTTCTGTAATTCCCTTGCCTCTTTCTGTACCTTCCTTGCCTCATTCTGCACCTCACTTGTCTCTTTCTGCACCTCACTGTCTTCCTTCTGCAATCTCTCTTGCCTCTTTCTGCACTTCTAGAGTCTCTTTCTATACCTCTCTTGCCTCTTTCTGCACCTCACTTGCCACTTTCTGCTCTTCTCTTGCCTCTTTCTGAACCTCACTCTCTTCTTTCTGCACCTCTCTTGCCTCTTTCTGCACCTCACTTGCTTCTTTCTGCATCTCTCTTGCCTCTTTCTGCTCTTCTCTTGCCTCTTTCTGAACCTCACTCTCTTCTTTCTGCACCTCTCTTGTCTCTTTCTGCACCTCACTTGCTTCTTTCTGCACCTCTCTTGCCTCTTTCTGCACTTTTCTTGTCTCTTTCAGCACCTCTGTTGCCTCTTTCTGCACCTCTCATGCTTCTTTCTGCACCCCTGTTGTCTCTTTCTGCACTTGTCTTCCCTCTTTCTGCACCTCTCTTGCTTCTTTCTCTACTTCGCTTGCTTCTTTTTGCACCTCTCTTGCTTCTTTCTGCACCCGTCTTCCCTTTTTTGCATCCATCTTGCCACTTTCTGCAGTTCTCTTGCCATATTTTGCACCTCTCTTGCCTCTTTCTGTACCTCACTTGCTTCTTTCAGCAATTCTCTTGCCTCTTTCTGCATTTCTCTTGCTTGCTTCTGCACCTCTCTTGCGTCTTTCTACACCTCTGTTACATCTTTCTGTACCTCACTTGCTTCTTTCTGCACCCCTCTTGCCTCTTTCTGCACCCGTCTTCCCTCTTTCTGCACCTCTCTTGCCTGTTTCTGCACCTCTCTTGCCTCTCTCTGTACATTTGTTGCTTCTTTCTGCACTTCTCTTGCCTCTTTCTGAACCCTTCGTGCCTCTTTCAGCACCTCTGTTGCTTCTTTCTGCACTTCTCTTCCTTCTTTCTGCACCTCTCCTACCTATTTCTGCACCCCTCTTGCCTCTTTTTGCATCTCTGTTGGTTCTTTCTGCACTGCTCTTGCATCTTTCTGCACCTCTTTTGCAAATTTCTGCATCCCTCTTGCCTCTTTCTGCACCCCTCTTCATTATTTCTCCACCTCTCTTGCTTCTTTCTGTACTTCTCTTGCTTCTTTCTGCACTGCTCTTGCTTCTTTCTGCACCTGTCTTGCAAAATTCTGTATCCCTCTAATCTCTTTCTGCGCCACTGTTCCTTCTTTCTGCACCTTTCTTGCCTGTTTCTGCACCTCTCTTACCTCTTTCGGCACCTCTGTTGCTTCTTGCTGCACTTCTCTTGCTTCTTTCTGCACCCCTCTTGCCTCTTTCTGTATCCCTTTTGCCTCTTTGTGAACCTCTCCCGCCTCTTTCTAGACCTCTCTTGCCTTATTCTGCAGTTCTCTTGCCTCTTTCTGCACCTCCTTTGCTTCTTTCTGCACTTTTCTTGCCTCTTTCTGTACCGCTCTTGCCTCTTTCTGCACCTCTGTTGGTTCTTTCTGCACTGCTCTTGCTTCTTTCTGCACCTCTGTTGCAAATTTCTGCATCCCTCTTGCCTGTCTCTATACCCCTCTTCCCTCTTTCTGCACCTCTCTTGCCGCTGTCTGCACACCTGTCCCCTCTTTCTGCACCCCTTTTGCATGTTTCTGCCCTTCTTTTGCCTCTTTCTGCACCTCTCATGCTTCTGTCTGCACCCCTGTTGTCTCTTTCTGCACTTGTCTTCCCTCTTTCTGCACCTCTCTTGCTTCTTTCTGCACTTCTCTTGCTTCTTTTTGCACCTCTCATGCTTCTTTCTGCACCCTTCTTTCCTTTTTTGCATCCATCTTGCCTCTTTCTGCAATTCCCTTGCCATATTTTGCACCTCTCTTGCCTCTTTCTGCACCTCACTTGCTTCTTTCAGCAATTCTCTTGCCTCTTTCTGCATTTCTCTTGCTTGCTTCTGCACCTCTCTTGTGTCTTTCTGCACCTCTGTTGCCTCTTTCTGTACCTCACTTGCTTCTTTCTGCACCCCGCTTGCTACTTTCTGCACCCCTGTTCCCTCTTTCTGCACCTTTCCTGCCTGTTTCTGTACCTCTCTTGTATCTCTCTGTACCTCTGTTGCTTCTTTCTGCACTTCTCTTGCCTCTTTCTGCACCCTTCGCGCCTCTTTCAGCACCTCTGTTGCTTCTTTCTGCACTTCTCTTCCTTCTTTATGCACCTCTCCTACCTCTTTCTGCACCCGTCTTGCCTCTTTTTGCATCTCTGTTGGTTCTTTCTGCACTCCTCTTGCTTCTTTCTGCAAATCTTTTGCAAATTTCTGCATCTCTCTTGCCTCTTTCTGTACCCCTCTTCCCTATTTCTCCAACTCTCTTGCTTCTTTCTGTACTTCTCTTGCTTCTTTCTGCACTGCTCTTTCTTCTTTCTGCACCTGTCTTGCAAATTCTGTATCCCTCTTATCTCTTTCTGCACCCCTGTTCCCTCTTTCCACACCTTTCTTGCCTGTTTCTGCACTCCCTTGCCTCTTTCTGTATCCCTTTTGCCTCATTGTGCACCTCTCCTGCCTCTTTCTAGACCTCTCTTGCCTTATTCTGCAGTTTTCTTGCCTCTTTCTGCACCTCCTTTGCTTCTTTCTGCACTTTTCTTGCCTCTTTCTGTACCGCTCTTGCCTCTTTCTGCACCTCTGTTGGTTCTTTCTGCACTGCTCTTGCTTCTTTCTGCACCTCTGTTGCAAATTTCTGCATCCCTCTTGCCTCTCTCTATACCCCTCTTCTCTCTTTCTCCACCTCTCTTGCCTCTGTCTGCATACCTATTCCCTCTTGCTGCACCCCTTTTGCATGTTTCTGCAACTCTCTTGCCTCTTTCTGTAGTTCTCTTGCCTCCTTCTGCACCTCACTTGCCTTTTTGTGCACTTCTCTTGCTTCCTACTGCACCCTTCTTCCATTTTTCTGCACATCTTTTGCCTCTTTCTGCACCTCTTTTGCCTCTTTCTGCACATCTGTTTGTTCTTTCTGCACTGCTCTTGCCTCTTTCTGCACCCCTCTTGCTTCTTTCTGTACCTCTTTTGCTTCTTTCTGCACTTCTCTCTCCTCTTTCTGCACCCCTCTGGCCTCTTTCTGCACCTCTCTTGCATCTTTCTGCACCTCTGTTGCCTCTTTCTGCATCTCACTTGCTTCTTTCTGCACCCCTCTTGCCTCTTTCTGCACCCCTCTTCCCTCTTTCGGCACTTCTCTTCCTTCTTTCTGCACCCCTCCTGTCTCCTTCTGTACCGCTCTTGCCTCTTTGGGTACCTCGCCTACCTCTTTCTACACCCCTCTTGCCTCTTTCTGCACATCTCTTGCCTCTTTCTGCACCTCTCTTGTCTCTTTCTGCACATCACTTTGTTCTTTCTGCACTGTGCTTCCCTCTTTCTGCACCCCTCTTGCCTCTTTCAGCACCTCTGTTGCTTCTTTCTGCACTTCTCTTGCTTCTTTCCGCACCCCTCCTGCCTCTTTCTGTACCCTTTTGCCTCTTTGTGCACCTCTCCTGCCTATTTCTGCACCCCTCTTGCCTTTTTCTGCAGTTCTCTTGCCTCTTTCTGCAACTCTTTTGCTTCTTTCTGCACTTTTCTTGCCTCTTTCTGTACCCCTCTTGCCTCTTTCTGTACGTCTGTTGGTCCTTTCTGCACTGCTCTTGCTTCTTTCTGCACATCTGTTGCAGATTTCTGCATCCCTCTTGCCTCTTTCTGTACCTCTCTTCCCTCTTTCTGCACCTCTCTTGCCTCTGTCTACACACCTGTTCCCTCTTTCTGCACCCCTTTTGCCTGTTTCTGCAACTCTCTTGCTTCTTTCTGCACCATTCTTCCCTTTTTCTGCACATCTCTTGCATCTTTGTGCACCTCTCTTGCTTCTTTCAGCAATTCTCTTGCTTCTTTCTGCACTTCTCTTGCTTGTTTCTGCACCTCTCTTGCGTCTTTCTGCACCTCTGTTGCCTCTTTCTGCATCTCACTTGCTTCTTTCTGCACCCCTCTTGCCTCTTTCTGCACCCCTCTTCCCTCTTTCTGCACCTCTTTTTACTCTTTCTGCACCCCTCTTCCCTCTTTCTGCACCTTTCCTGCCTATTTCTGTACCTCTCTTGCCTCTCTCTGTACCTTTGTTGATTCTTTCTACACTTCTCTTGCCTCTTTCTGCACCCTTCGCGCCTCTTTCAGCACCTCTGTTGCTTCTTTCTGCACTTCTCTTCCTTCTTTCTACCTCTCCTACCTCTTTCTGCACCCCTCTTGCCTCTTTTTGCATCTCTGTTGGTTCTTTCTGTACTGCTCTTGCTTCTTTCTCCACCTCTTTTGCAGATTTCTGCATCCCTCTTGCCTTTCTGCACCCCTCTTCCCTATTTCTCCACCTCTCTTGCTTCTTTCTGTACTTCTCTTGCTTCTTTATGCACTGCTCTTGCTTCTTTCTGCACCTGTCTTGCAAAATTCTGTATCCCTCTTATCTCTTTCTGCACCCCTGTTCGTTTTTTCTGCACCTTTCTTGCCTGTTTCTGCACCTCTCTTGCCTCTTTCAGCACCTCTGTTGCTTCTTGCTGCACTTCTCTTGCTTCTTTCTGCACCCCTCTTGCATCTTTCTGTATCCCTTTTGCCTCTTTGTGCACCACTCCTGCCTCTTTCTAGACCTCTCTTGCCTTATTCTGCAGTTCTCTTGCCTCTTTCTGCACCTCCTTTCCTTCTTTCTGCACTTTTCTTGCCTCTTTCTGTACCCCTCTTGTCTCTTTCTGCACCTCTGTTGGTTCTTTCTACCCTGCTCTTGCTACTTTCTGCACATCTGTTGCAAATTTCTGCATCCCTCTTGCCTCTCTCTATACCCCTCTTCCCTCTTTCTGCACCTCTCTTGCCTCTGTCTGCACACCTGTCCCCTCTTTCTGCACTCCTTTTGCATATTTCTGCCCTTCTTTTGCTTCTTTCTGCACCTCTCATGCTTCTTTCTGCACCCCTGTTGTCTCTTTCTGCACTTGTCTTCCCTCTTTCTGCACCTCTCTTGCTTCTTTCTGCACTTCTCTTGCTTCTTTTTGCACCTCTCATGTTTCTTTCTGCACCCTTCTTCCCTTTTTTGCATCCATCTTGCCTTTTTCTGCAGTTCTCTTGCCATATTTTGCACCTCTCTTGCCTCTTTCTGCACCTCACTTGCTTCTTTCAGCAATTCTCTTGCCTCTTTCTGCATTTCTCTTGCTTGCTTCTGCACCTCTCTTGCGTCTTTCTGCACTTCTGTTGCCTCTTTCTGTACCACACTTGCTTCTTTCTGCACCCCGCCTGCCTCTTTCTGCACCCCTCTTCCCTCTTTCTGCACCTCTCTTGCCTCTTTCTGCACCCCTGTTCCCTCTTTCTGCACCTTTCCTGCCTGTTTCTGTACCTCTCTTGCCTCTCTCTGTACCTCTGTTGCTTCTTTCTGCACTTCTCTTGCCTCTTTCTGTACCCTTTGTGCCTCTTTCAGCACCTCTGTTGCTTCTTTCTGCACTTCTCTTCCTTCTTTCTGCACCTCTCCTACCTCTTTCTGCACCCCCTTGCCTCTTTTTGCATCTCTGTTGGTTCTTTCTGCACTGCTCTTGCTTCTTTCTGCACCTCTTTTGCAAATTTCTGCATCCCTCTTGCCTCTTTCTGCACCCCTCTTCCCTATTTCTCCACCTCTCTTGCTTCTTTCTGTACTTCTCTTGCTTCTTTCTGCACTGCTCTTGCTTCTTTCTGCACCTGTCTTGCAAAATTCTGTATCCCTCTTATCTCTTTCTGCACCCCTGTTTCCTCTATCCGCACCTTTCTTGCCTGTTTCTGCACCTCTCTTGCCTCTTTCGGCACCTCTGTTGCTTCTTGCTGCACTTCGCTTGCTTCTTTCTGCACCCCTCTTGCCTCTTTCTGTATCCTTTTTGCCTCTTTGTTCACCTCTCCTGCCTCTTTTGAGACCTCTCTTGCCTTATTCTGCAGTTCTCTTGCCTCTTTCTGCACCTCCTTTGCTTCTTTCTACACTTTTCTTGCCTCTTTCTGTACGGCTCTTGCCTCTTTCTGCACCTCTGTTGGTTCTTTCTGCACTGCTATTGCTTCTTTCTGCACCGCTGTTGCAAATTTCTGCATCCCTCTTGCCTCTCTCTATACCCCTCTTCCCTCTTTCTCCACCTCTCTTGTCTCTGTCTGCATACCTGTTCCCTCTTTCTGCACCCCTTTTGCATGTTTCTGCAACTGTCTTGCCTCTTTCTGCAGTTCTCTTGCCTCCTTCTGCACCTCACTTGCCTTTTTGTGCACTTTTCTTGCTTCCATCTGCACCCTTCTTCCCTTTTTCTGCACATCTTTTGCCTCTTTCTGCACCTCTCTTGCCTCTTTCTGCACATCTGTTTGTTCTTTCTGCACTGCTCTTGCCTCTTTCTGCAACCCTCTTGCCTCTTTCTGTACCTCTTTTGCTTCTTTCTGCACTTCTCTCTCCTCTTTCTGCACCCCTCTGGCCTCTTTCTGCACCTCTTGTGGTTCTTTCTGCACCTCTGTTGCCTCTTTCTGCATCTCACTTGCTTCTTTCTGCACCCCTCTTGCCTCTTTCTGCACCCCTCTTCCCTCTTTCGGCACTTCTCTTCCTTCTTTCTGCACCCCTCGTGTCTCTTTCTGTACCCCTCTTGCCTCTTTGTGCACCTCTCCTTCCTCTTCCTGAACCCCTCTTGCCTCTTTCTGCACATGTCTTGCCTCTTTCTGCACCTCTCTTGTCTCTTTCTGCACATCTCTTTGTTCTTTCTGCACTGTGCTTCCCTCTTTCTGTACCCCTCTTGACTCTTTCTGCACCTCTTTTGCTTCTTTCTGCACTTCTCTCTCCTCTTCTGCACCCCTCTTGGCTCTTTTAGCACCTCTGTTGCTTCTTTCTGCACTTCTCTTGCTTCTTTCCGCACCCTCTTGCCTCTTTCTGTACCCCTTTGCCTCTTTGTGCACCTCTCCTGCCTTATTTCTGCACCTCTCTTGCCTTTTTCTGCAGTTCTCTTGCCTCTTTCTGCAACTCTTTTGCTTCTTTCTCGCACTTTTCTTGCCTCTTTCTGTACCCCTCTTGCCTCTTTCTGTACCTCTGTTGGTCCTTTCTGCACTGCTCTTGCTTCTTTCCGCACATCTGTTGCAGATTTCTGCATCCATCTTGCCACTTTCTGTACCTCTCTTCCTTCTTTCTGCACCTCTCTTGCCTCTGTCTGCACACCTGTTCCCTCTTTCTGCACCCGTTTTGCCTGTTTCTGCAAATCTCTTGCTTCTTTCTGCACCCTTCTTCACTTTTTCTGCACATCTCTTGCATCTGTGTGCACCTCTGTTGCTTCTTTCAGCAATTCTCTTGCCTCTTTCTGCACTTCTCCTGCTTGTTTCTGCGCCTCTCTTGCGTCTTTCTGCACCTCTGTTGCCTCTTTCTGCATCTCACTTGCTTCTTTCTGCACCCCTCTTGCCTCTTTCTGCACCCCTCTTTCCTCATTCTGCACCTCTTTTCACTCTTTCTGCACCCCTGTTCCCTCTTTCTGCACCTTTCCTGCCTGTTTCTGTACCTCTCTTGCCTCTCTCTGTACCTTTTTTGCTTCTTTCTGCACTTCTCTTGCCTCTTTCTGCACCCTTCGCGCCTCTTTCAGCACCTCTGTTGCTTCTTTCTGCACTTCTCTTCCTTCTTTCTGCACCTCTCCTACCTCTTTCTGCACCCCTCTTGCCTCTTTTGGCATCTCTGTTGGTTCTTTCTGCACTGCTCTTGCTTCTTTCTGCACCTCTTTTGCAAATTTCTGCATCCCTCTTGCATCTTTCTGCACCCCTCTTCCCTATTTCTCCACCTCTAGTGCTTCTTTCTGTACTTCTCTTGCTTCTTTCTGCACTGCTCTTGCTTCTTTCTGCACCTGTCTTGCAAAATTCTGTATCCCTCTTATCTCTTTCTGCACCCCTGTTCCTTCTTTCTGCACCTTTCTTGCCTGTTTCTGCACCTCTCTTGCCTCTTTTGGCACCTCTGTTGCTTCTTGCTGCACTTCTCTTGCTTCTTTCTGCACCCTTCTTGCCTCTTTCTGTATCCCTTTTGCATCTTTGTGCACCACTCCTGCCTCTTTCTAGACCTCTCTTGCCTTATTCTGCAGTTCTCTTGCCTCTTTCTGCACCTCCTTTCCTTCTTTCTGCACTTTTCTTGCCTCGTTCTGTACCCCTCTTGCCTCTTTCTGCACCTCTGTTGGTTCTTTCTGCCCTGCTCTTGCTCCTTTCTGCACCCTTCTTCCCTTTTTTGCATCCATCTTGCCTCTTTCTGCAGCTCTCTTGCCATATTTTGCACCTCTCTTGCCTCTTTCTGTACCTCACTTTCTTCCTTCTGCACCCCGCTTGCCTCTTTCTGCACCCCCTTCCCTCTTTCTGCACCTCTCTTGCCTCTTTCTGCACCCCTGTTCCCTCTTTCTGCACCTTTCCTGCCTGTTTCTGTACCTCTCTTGCCTCTCTCTGCACCTCTCTTGCTTCTTTCTGCACTTCTCTTGCCTCTTTCTGTACTCTTTGTGCCTCTTTCTGCACCTCTGTTGCTTCTTTCTGCACTTCTCTTCCTTCTTTCTGCACCTCTCCTACCTCTTTCTGCACCCCTCTTGCCTCTTTCTGCATCTCTGTTGGTTCTTTCTGCACTGCTCTTGCTTCTTTCTGCACCTCTCTTGCTAAATTTCTGCATCCCTCTTGCCTCTTTCTGCACACCTCTTCCCTATTTATCCACCTCTCTTGCTTCTTTCTGTACTTCTCTTGCTTCTTTCTGCACTGCTCTTGCTTCTTACTGCACCTGTCTTGCAAAATTCTCTATCCCTCTTATCTTTTTCTGCACCCCAGTTCCCTCTTTCCGCACCTTTCTTGCCTGTTTCTGCACCTCCCTTGCCTCTTTCGGCACCTCTGTTGCTTCTTGTTGCACTTCTCTTGCTTCTTTCTGCACCCCTCTTGCCTCTTTCTGTATCCCTTTTGCCTCTTTGTGCACCACTCCTGCCTCTTTCTAGACCTCTCTTGCCTTATTCTGCAGTTCTCTTGCCTCTTTCTGCACCTCCTTTCCTTCTTTCTGCACTTTTCTTGCCTCTTTCTGTACCCCTCTTGCCTCTTTCTGCACCTCTGTTGGTTCTTTCTGCCCTGCTTTTGCTACTTTCTGTACCTCTGTTGCAAATTTCTGCATCCCTCTTGCCTCTCTCTATACCCCTCTTCCCTCTTTCTGCACCTCTCTTGCCTCTGTCTGCACACCTGTCCCCTCTTTCTGCACCCCTTTTGCATGTTTCTCCCTTCTTTTGCCTCTTTCTGCACCTCTCATGCTTCTTTCTGCACCCCTGTTGTCTCTTTCTGCACTTGTCTTCCCTCTTTCTGCACCTCTGTTGCTTCTTTCTGCACTTCACTTGCTTCTTTTTGCACCTCTCGTGCTTCTTTCTGCACCCTTCTTCCCTTTTTTGCATCCATCTTGCCTCTTTCTGCAGTTCTCTTGCCATCTTTCTGCACCTCTCTTGCCTCTTTCTGCACCTCTCTTGCTTCTTTCAGCAATTCTCTTGCCTCTTTCTGCACTTCTCTTGCTTGCTTTCTGCACCTCTCTTGTGTCTTTCTGCACCTCTGTTGCCTCTTTCTGTACCTCACTTGCTGCTTTCTGCACCCTGCTTGCCTCTTCTGCACCCCTCTTCCCTCTTTCTGCACCTCTCTTGCCTCTTTCTGCACCCCTGTTCCCTCTTTCTGCACCTTCCCTGCCTGTTTCTGCACTCTCTTGCCTCTCTCTGCACCTCTGTTGCTTCTTTCTGCACCTCTCTTGCCTCTTTCTGCACCTCTCGTTGCCTCTTTCTGCACCTCTGTTGCTTCTTTCTGCACTTCTCTTGCCTTCTTTATGCACCTCTCCTACCTCTTTCTGCACCCGTCTTGCCTCTTTTTGCATCTCTGTTGGTTCTTTCTGCACTCTTCTTGCTTCTTTCTGCACATCTCTTGCAAATTTCTGCATCTCTCTTGCCTCTTTCTGTACCCTCTTCCCTATTTCTCCAACTCTCTTGCTTCTTTCTGTACTTCTCTTGCTTCTTTCTGCACTGCTCTTTCTTCTTTCTGCACCTGTCTTGCAAAATTCTCTATCCCTCTTATCTCTTTCTGCACACCTGTTCCCTCTTTCCACACCTTTCTTGCCTGTTTCTGCACCTCTCTTGCCTCTTTCGGCACCTCTGTTGCTTCTTGCTGCACTTCTCTTGCTTCTTTCTACACCCCTCTTGCCTCTTTCTGTATCCCTTTTGCCTCTCTGTGCACCTCTACTGCCTCTTTCTAGACCTCTCTTGCCTTATTCTGCAGTTTTCTTGCCTCTTTCTGCACCTCCTTTGCTTCTTTCTGCACTTTTCTTGCCTCTTTCTGTACCGCTCTTGCCTCTTTCTGCACCTCTGTTGGTTCTTTCTGCACTGCTCTTGCATCTTTCTACACCTCTGTTGCAAATTTCTGCATCACTCTTGCCTCTCTCTATACCCCTCTTCCCTCTTTCTCCACCTCTCTTGCCTCTGTCTGCATACCTGTTGCCTCTTTCTGCACCCCTTTTGCATGTTTCTGCAACTCTCTTGCCTCTTTCTGCAGTTCTCTTGCCTCCTTCTGCACCTCTCTTGCCTCTTTCTGCACTTCTCTTGCTTCTTTCTGCACCCTTCTTCCCTTTTTCTGCACATCTTTTGCCTCTTTCTGCACCTCTTTCGCCTCTTTCTGCACATCTGTTTGTTCTTTCTGCACTGTGCTTCCCTATTTCTGCACCCCTCTTGCCTCTTTCAGCACCTCTGTTGCTTCTTTCTGCACCTCTTTTGAAAACTTCTGCATCCCTCTTGTCTCTTTCTGCACCCCTCTTTCCTATTTCTCCACCTCTCTTGCTTTTTTTCTGCCCTTCTTTTGCCTCTTTCTGCACCTCTCATGCTTCTTGCTGCATCCCTGTTGTCTCTTTCTGCACTTCTCTTGCCTCTTTCTGCACCTCTCTTGCTTCTTTCTGCACTTCTCTTGCTTCTTTCTGCACCTCTCTTGCTTCTTTCTGCACCCTTCTTGCCTCTTTCTGCATCCATCTTGCCTCTTTCTGCACTTCTCTTGCCATCATTTCTGCACCTCTCTTGCCTCTTTCTGCACCTCTACTTGCTTCTTTCAGCAATTCTCTTGCCTCTTTCTGCATTTCTCTTGCTTGCTTTCTGCACCTCTCTTGCCTCTTTCTGCACCTCTGTTGCCTCTTTCTGTACCTCTCTTGCTTCTTTCTGCACCCCTCTTGCCTCTTTCTGCACCTCGTATTCCCTCTTTCTGCACCTCTCTTGCCTCTTTCTCAACCCCTGTTCCCTCTTTCTGTACCTTTCCTGCCTGTTTCTGTACCTCTCTTGCCTCTCTCTGTACCTTTGTTGCTTCTTTCTGCACTTCTCTTGCCTCTTTCTGCACCCTTCGTGCCTCTTTCAGCACCACTGTTGCTTCTTTCTGCACTTCTCTTCCTTCTTTGTGCACCTCTCTTACCTCTTTCTGCACCCCTCTTGCCTCTTTTTGCATCTCTGTTGCTTCTTTCTGCACTTCTCTTGCTTCTTTCTGCACCTCTCTTGCTGCTTTCTGCATCCCTCTTGCCTCTTTCTGCACCCCTCTTCCCTATTTCTGCACCTCTCTTGCTTCTTTCTGTACCTCTCTTGCTTCTTTCTGCACTGCTCTTGCTTCTTTCTGTACCTGTCTTGCAAATTTCTGTATCCCTCTTATCTCTTTCTGCACCCCTGTTGCTTCTTTCTGCACCTCTCTTGCCTGTTTCTGCACCTCTCTTGCCTCTTTCAGCACCTCTGTTGCTTCTTGCTGCACTTTTCTTGCTTCTTTCTGCACCCTTCTTGCCTCTTTCTGTATCCCTTGTAGGAGAGTAGGATCTGCTTCATATGGGTACCCCCACTTTTTATTGATGCTTCACTGTTTTTTGACCTTAGTCTGGCTGGGGCCCTGCTAATCAGAACCCCAGCCTAGCTGCTTCCTCTCTAAAATGGTTTCCATGTGCCTTAGGCACATCTCTGATTGGAATCTGGAGTGCCCTTATAAGTCCCTAGTATATGGTATACTATGTACCCAGGGCATAGGTACCTCAGAGGCCTACCAGGGGCTGCAGCATGTATTGTGCCACCCCTGGAAGGCCATCCAAACTGACACCACAGGTCTGCTACTGCAGCCTGGGTAAGGTGGTGCATGCACCCTTACTGTGATATAGGCTACCTATATCACTATATACATACACACATATAAACCTATAAGTCACTCCTATGGCAGGCCTTATCAATCCTGAAGGCAGAGTGCGTGGTTCCTATGTGAGAGGGTGCCCCTGCATGAGCAGGGCCCCTCTGCAGCGTTCGGAGACCCTTCTCTGATGCTGTTTGTAGTGCAGCCTGACCATATACTCTTAAGCGCATTATAACCTCGCGTTAAATGCTAACTTTGGGATGGCTGCACGGAAACATGTCGTGTTTGGTGTCAAACATCTTGGAATACTACCCCCCGCCAGTTCTGGCGGCGGGGGTAGCATTCCACCCTTCTAGAGGGAAAGACATGTACACACCGGTATGCCCGGTACTGACTTTCCAGAGCCCTGGCATCACAAAATGGATGCCGCTGCCACAGACACGAGTCTGGCCTCCTGCTGCTGACCGAAACTCCGGCAGGGAGGCCTGGACAATAGGTTTCCTGTCCCAGGGAGGTGTGACCACCTCCCCAGACAGGATAGTGTGTATTGGGGCTGGGCGGGAGCACTCTCTGGTGCTTTGAAGTCCTGCACTGGGGGCACACTTGGTGTCCCTGTGCATACCCCAGTTCAAACCGGCTCAGGGGCTTCCAGCCCCTGCTCTGGCACGAAACTGGACAAAGTGAAAGGGGTGTAACCACCCCTCTGCCCTGACCCTCCCATAGGTGGGGTCACAGAGTATGTCCAACCCCCTACCTTAGTATAAGTAGGGGAACCCAGTCCTTAGGACTTTAGATTTACCTGGACGAAACTCTGATACAGAATCCTGGACCTTCGACGCTCTACTTTAAGATTAGAGGACTGAAGAATCTCCCTTGGGGTCAAGGAGTGACTCCCTGCTTGGCAGGCACCAAAGAAGCAATTGTCCGGTCTGCATCGCTGAAGCTCCCGTCGGACGCCGAAGTCTTTGCATCACCAGAGGTGGATTTCCAGACTTCCTAGAGGCTGTCCTGAGTCCCCAGCAAAGCTGAGGCCCGTAGCTGTCGTGGGTAACGTGGAACCGTGACCCCTGGACACTGAACGCATTTGCAAGTGCATCCTCTTCTGGGTCTCCCACGAAGTCGTACTTTGGGCTCCGAGTAGCTCCAGCCTCCAGCACCAACTGCACCAAAGATCACTGGCCTCCACTCCACGAGTGTCCTGTGAGCCAGCTCCACGTGCACCATCTCGAGGCTCCTTTGCGGTCGCTAGTCCGTTGGCTAGTAGGCCCTCCCGAAGGCCAATCTTTTTCTGCTTGGGCTCCCTGGTTGCTCCAGGTGTGCCCTGACTTATCCTCGCTGGGTGAGTCCCCCAGACCTTGCTGGTCTGCAACATCGTCCTTCTTCGATTTCCTCAAGACTTGCCGTTGCCAAGGCTTGTTGGGTCCAATATGGTCGCCGA
Organism: Calotriton arnoldi; assembly: GCA_963921515.1. NCBI lineage: Eukaryota > Metazoa > Chordata > Amphibia > Caudata > Salamandridae > Calotriton > Calotriton arnoldi. The sequence continues at coordinate 124,681 of CAWUFW010021219.1, forward strand.
CACCCCTTCAATCGACAAACGTCGCAGTACAGCTTGAATCCAGCTCCTGGGTGTCGTCGACACCTCCTGGACCTCGTGGCTGAAGAGTCAAGACGACTGTCAACCTACCTGAAGCACTCGACATCGGTGGGCATCTGCTCATCGCCTTCCTGGTCACTGGCTAGTGACCCAGACTCTGTCCCCTCTGCTTTCAGGTTCTTCAGATCTTCGATCCACCTTTGGATCCACCCGAACACTTTCGACTTGGTCGCCAGCAGCACTTTGCAGCAGATCGCCATTGAAAGCGACGACGAAACCCGAGCCCGAAAGACACCTATGCACCCGGCTTCCCTGGGTGAGGTAACTCGAGTACTCCGGTGCTCCCGTGGGTATTGACACTAGAACAGCCTAGTTCTCAAAGGGTTTGCTCCAAGTCCTCCTCTAAGTGTCCCTTTTCTTTTAAATTCTAATCGCGACTTTCCCCATAGAAGTTAACGGTGGTTCGCGGTTGTGTTCATACACTGCACGCGTCCCCCGTGGGTCCCCTGTGTCACTGCCTTGGGTGGTTCCTTGTGGTCCAAGCACTTCTACAGGCTCTAGGCCTTGTGTCTAGCTCAGTCGTGGTTCTTATACCACTTTATTGGTATATGGTTTGGTACGCCCCTGGGGCTCAAACGTGTATTTGTGCTATTACTGTAGATAACTAACTCGTAACGTATGTACTTCGAACTCTAGCCTCATAAAGAGACTAGAGGGGTGTGTTTAGTAATAAATACATATATTTTGAATATATACCTGGTGTGGTCCTCTTTCATTTGGTCACTCAAGAGATTATAGACTGGTAAAACAAGCTGCTTTACATTCCTTCAAGACTTAGCCTGAAGGCTGCTCTCCATAGCTACCACTAGGATAGCTTTCAATAAAGGTTGTCTTTAACCTATCTCCAATAAGGGGTTGTTTGGACTGGTGCAAGGTGCCCACTATAATTAGTGGACAGCATATGCCAGGCCAACTTCTCACATTGGTGTGCAGCGTGTGGGATTCCAGCTTGCTATTGTTTTACCAGATAATCTCAATTGAATTGATCAACTGAAAACCACTAAGGGTACCTAAGGTACATATAATCAAGCTTAGTAATACAGTAAGTTCTACTGAACTTAGAGTTGTGTGTTAAGGGACAGCACACCCTTTCTACAACTCAAGAGAGTTTAGTAGGCCACACTAGAGTAGGTAGTGCATACACCACACCTCACTAGTGATGTCTTCAAAGCCAGGACCCAGTGAGTCCTTGCCAGAAGCCAGTGGGCTTCTTCCCTCCAAGTATGATAAACTCCCATTCTTGGAATTGAGAGCCTTATGCACTACTAGGAAGTTGAAGACAGGCAAAAGTGCCAGCACCCAACACCTCAGGGAGGTGTTACTAGCTGATGATCTCAGCAGGCCCCTAGGGTCTGAAGGGGTTGGCAAGGAGGGTGGGGCAGAAGATGAGGAAGGGGGCCAGGGGTGAAGAAACCCAGGCCCCCTCTGAAACTGGCCAGGAAGGTGAAAATGACCTTGTCCTGGAAAATCCAATTCCTCCTGTGGAGGAGGAGGAGGGAGAGGATCAGACTGACCTCCCCTTTGTCCCCCAGGAAGAGTTCTGAGTGTGCCCAGAAGGTCTAGGTCTCCTTCTCAGGAGTCTAACCACTCTGACACCTCAATAGGGACCTCTGTCTCCTCTCATAGGAGGGAATCCTCTCATGAGAGGAGAAAGAGACTGATTCAATATGAGCAAGCTCAACTTGAACTCAGGAAACAGCAATTGGCTATAGACAGGGAGTCCCTAGATCTCTATAGAGAGAGACAAAAGTTGGGACTAGAGTCCCATGGTGGCAGCAGTTTCCCCAAAGATAGGGAAAGGTCTTATGACCATAGAAACCTGAGCAAGATTGTCCCTCCCTACCAGAGTGGGGATGATATCCACAAATGGATAACTGCTCTAGAGAGGGCCTGTAAGGTACAGAGGGTCCCTCAGGAGCAGTGGGCAGCAATCTTGTGGCTCTCCTTTGCAGACAAAGGTAGAGACAAGCTCCTCACTGTTAGAGAGGAGGATGCTGATAATTACAAAGTCTTGAAGAGTGCTCTAATTGATGGGTTTGGCCTAACCACTGAACAATACAGGTTAAAGTTCAGGGATACCCAAAAGCACAGACTCAAGACTGGGTGGACTTTGTTGATTGTTCTGCCAAGGCTCTGGAAGGTTGGTTATTGGGCAGTAAGGTATGTGACTTCACAGGATTGTACAATCTGATAATGAGGGAGCAGATTCTTAATAACTGTCAAGATCAGCTGTTGCATCAGCACCTGGTAGACTCTGATCTGACCTCTCCCCAAGAATTGGGAAAGAAGGCAGACAAATGGGTCAGAACCAGGGTGAAGCAGAAGGTACAGAACCAAGGTGGTGACCCTAAGAAGCAAGATTCGAAAACCTCTGATAAGGGTGGGGAGAAGGGTAAAGATCAAAAGTCTTCACAAGGCCCCCAAAAATCTTCTTCAGGTGGGGATTCACAGTCTACCAAAGGGAAAGGCCAAAGAAAACCATGGTGCAAGGTCTGTAAGCAAAAGACCCACTGGACCAGTGATTGCACCAAGTCCAAAGACTCGACTCCAGCCCCCACCAATGCCCCTAAGGCACCTGCTCCCCCTAGTGCAGTTACAGTTGGTGGTGGGACTACACAA